>WOGP01005705.1:0-12930 GCA_015342065.1 Leptinotarsa undecemlineata | reverse complement strand
GGGATGTAGAGAAAATATCTATTTGATCATTGTACTTGTAAGTGTTGCGAATAATTTTACACAAGGGAGAATTTTGAGGCAAATTATTCCTCTGAAAAGGTATGTCGAATGAGTAGTTTGTTCTAAGTAACCGGATAGGAACGTTGATTTTAATTTAGTTCAGTATATTAGCATTGTCTATGTAATTTGAAATAATTTTGTGTAAAAATAAAATATCAGCCATCACTCTTCTTCTTAATAGGGATATAATATAGAAATTTTGAAGAGGTCCTACCTTTCAACATGTGTTTTCTAGTATAAAAGGTGATTTGTTCGGTAAGCAGAACAAAAATCATTTTAAATGTTTTTTCCAAAACTATTTTGGGGGAAACAATCTTACATTATTCAACAATCAGAATATTTAACATTGAGGAAAGTTATATGGAATCTGTCGTGCTCCTTGGCCGTATCAAATTACTAAAATTCTGAAGTGCTTTGCTGATTTTCGGATATTCAATGCTAAAGGTAATATTTTTTGCACATCGATTTCTCCACCAAACTCCTCAATCTTGGAGGCAACATTGATGAGTTAGGTACTATAAATTATCTACTTGAAATTATGCGATTTTCATTGTGCTTCTGGATTTGGCTTTCAAACTAAGTTTAGTGAAAATAATTGAGATCATTTGATTTGATTTTATGTCAATGTTGATTATTGATTTGTTCCTTGTTTCTTCATGCCATCTCGTAAGGATCTTCATTGCCTGACGTAGTTAATAATTTGCGGCATCACCCAATTCCCAAAAACCTAATTGTACCGAAATGTATCTCACCTCTTGGACTTAAACAGATTTGATTAGGACTCCATTTCTATTGTGAAACCTAAAAAGACCTTGTTTCGATCTAGTTCAATATAATTTCCTCGTGTGAGATACTATTTTGGTTCCTTTCTTAGATATATAAGTCACTTTGTGGACCAAACTTGATTGCAAAAAGCTCAAAGGAGCTATCATCCATATCTGTGATATGTAATACTGATTATGGCTAAATGCAATTCAACCATACAGGGTGGCCCAGTGAAAAAGTTGGCTTGGACCCGAGAAGAAAACTTTTGGCGCCTATCATCAATTTCATCACTTACACTCCATCGCCGGAGTGAAAATCAACCCTTTAATTTGGAATGGGGTCAGGGGCCAAGCGATACCTTGTTCAAAAGGTAATCAATTTCTCTTTTCCACACTTCTTACTTTTTGAAATGTGATGTAGCGAATATCGGATTTTTTTTTGTTCAATTAGTAGCAACAAACATAAAGAGAGTTACCTTTTATTAGGTTTTTTCGTAAAACTTTTTGTAACTTTTCTGGAAAACTACTGCATCAAATTAAAAAAAAATGGGAAGCGTCGAAAAGAGGAATCGATGAACTTTCAAATGTGGAATCGTTTGTCCCCATTTAAGATTTGAGGGTTGGATTTCACCCAAACTAGGGAGTTGAAGTGACAAGGTTGATAATAGGTGCGAAACATTTTCCCCTCAAAATGAAAATCGGAGGGTCTTGAGCGATATTTTTCTGGTTGCCATTTGGGGGAATTTGCAATGCTTCATTTGCACTGGCCCACCCTTAATATTTGTTTTCAAAAATCGGTGTTGATGTTCGGACTATAACAAACTCAATCTAGCTGCCTACCTAAAATTCAATTAGTGAAATTAAAACCGACGAGACGTTTCAGAAAGCAATTTCGTTATAATGAAATATATGTTATAGGAAGTATATAAAGTGTCAGTATTTTTCCTACTGATGAATTTACATGAGAATCATTCAGTGGTTCATGGCCGGATTTTGGTAATATCAAAATCTGAAGGATAACTCGATATATTAAATCAAAATGAATTCGTTAATAAATTTTCCTCGTGGTCTCCGATACATTGATTTCAGTTTTTGACTATTTCTATTGAAGTTAGTGAAATATTTTCTGTTTGGCTCCACAGTTGATTTTGATTAGGTTTATTTATTTCTTTCATTTATACAGTCTCGCCGGTAGAGTCCACATAATATGGGCTCCATTATTCTTTATTAAAATAAATCCAAAAGTGAGGTTAGTTCGCAGACTACCGAAAATTGTAAAATTTTTTTGACCCACAATTTTGAGTACGTTGGAAATTTCACCTAGCGGTTATTTATTTTTATCAAGTACTTTTCTTGATTATTCACATTTTGTCTTCAATCGAAGGCTGCCTGCCCGGTACTGACAATGCCCAATAGGCTGAAACAGCTGTCTACCGGTGGCTCTTGAATTTAAATCAATATGTCAGAGTCAATTGTTTTGTAGTCTTGCTCTTTGTCCTTCAACCACATAACTTTTACCAGTCAATCATAATTTTAAAACAAATAACAATTTTTAATTCAAGTCATCTTCCTTATATCAGTGAGAAATGAACCCCTTCTAATGTAGTGACTAGTTTTATTGTATTGACATGTTAATACAAATTTTGGTAGCTCTTCCTTGAAGATGATAATATTTTTCATCGAAATATTGGAATAACTTTTATTATAAGAGTACACTTCCGTTCTGCTGATCACCCAAAGATATTTTCTAAGTTTTGTTATTAGAGATTCATTTTTATTTTTGCAAAATATTTGAAAGAAATCAAATAATTAAAGTTCAATGAGCTTCTTAATGTTTTTTGAATATATAACCTTCAACAATCTGGAGAATAAACAAATCTAAATCAATAAAGAATCCGCTGAAGTGTAATGAAGTGCAACCTGAAAAGTTTACCCCGAAAAGTTTTTGCGTAATATGAATCACTGAAGAGCCCAATTAGTCAGTAACTTGTCGTATTCATGAAATTTGCTTACAAATTTTAAAAGTCGATTGAAAAAAATTAATTTTTGTACTTAGCTTTCTTTAGTGTTCAACGTTTCGGAAGCAATCTTTATGCATTTACAAAACTCGAAATTCACTTCATATCTTCCGCCTCAAATTGTTAATGGCACTAATTCTTTTGACATACGCAAAATTTTTCAGTTTGTCCCCTTATTACCTTTCAACAGATTCTCTTTTCATATAGCTTTGTTTAGTTTTCAATTTGTAGAAAGTTATATGCCCAAAAAAAAAATGTATTGAGTCCTCCACAAAAAATGGGTTTCAAAGAATATTCAATGTGCTGTCAAACACATGTCCATTAATTTTGTTTTCAACTTTTAATATATCATTTGAAAAACACAAATCAACGCCAAAAAATTTGAAGTAGTTCATCAAAGCCGAATGTGTCAAACTCATTTAATCGAAAAACGCTTTCATAAGTTTCAAAATCACTTTTGAGTCATCATCAGTTGTTATTAGTTTAGTGAATATAGTTCACATCGACAGGGTCATTATGTTCAGAGGTTCCCTTTAAAATAAAAAAAATCGAAGTTGAATTTTCATGTTGAAAAAAGTGTTTGTGATTCTGTAAACCAACATAAATTATTGAATAAAAAAATCATCTACAGGAGCAAAAGGTCAATGAACTCTTGCTGAAGAACATACCTTCACCAAAAAAACTATAACATTTTTTCACAATGTTAGAAAAAAAAAGCGCGAGTTGATTGAAACTTGTCAACTTTTTTTCTATCTATTCGAGGAGTGAATCTTTCTTCTTTCTTTCTGAACGAACATTTGTTAACAACGTTGAACTGGTAATTTTTTCAAAGTTACTTTTTGAAGATATCAAACATCAAGGGCATTTACACGTCAAAACTTGAACTGCGCGAAACTCGAACCATAACTGGGATGAACTTGATTCAATTTTTGAAATGCTCATTTGCGGGTTACTCGTAGTATATTATAGAACCATGAGCACAGCTTCCTCAAAATCTTCCTGAACACTGAATAAATTGGTGAATGAAATGCATCTCGATAGTCACGCACGGGTGGGAAACAAAATTATCCGCTTATTGGCCAAGAAACATCGCTCCTCCTCATAAGACACTCCCCACTATACCGTCTTAAGTCAGTAGTACGTTGATGTATAAAAGCATTGCTTGCAATGACACTTCTGTAGACACCGTGAGGCATTTGATTATATAAATCAGGTACCTACAATACGCGATTTAATATCATAGTAATTAATGAAATTATAAAATGTTCGTTCACGATAGTACAGTGCTATGGAAGGTGGTGTCGGAGGTGTATTCAACACAAGTTTTACTTGCAACCTCGCTAGTGTTACTTGTCATGAAATTAATCCAAGTTATTAAACAAGAATGGAATCTACCCCCAGGCCCCTGGGGTTTGCCGATAGTGGGCTCAATGTGGTCTGTGAAAGGCAGCGAACTCCACCTATATTATCAAGATCTCGCCAAAAAATATGGACCGATATTCTCCGTCAGACTCGGCAGTCAACTGTGCGTAGTTCTGAGTGATCCCAAACAAATAAGGGAAGTTTTCCGAAAAGAAGAGTTCACCGGCAGACCCACTAATGAATTCACAAACATCTTAGGAGGCTACGGTAAGCGTGCATTGAATTAATTCATAGAAGATTAAAAATAATTTGCGCGGTTCTATAAATAAAAGTTGTATATGATTGACATACTTTACGATGGCCTTCGCAGGTCACATCTCTAGTAAAAGTGATCATTTTCATTATCTGAATAAGTTGATATCGTATCACATAACCTAGATTGTGAGCGGCTGAAAATGATGATTACTTGTAAACAAAGATCAATATTTACTTATTCGATTGTATGGCAGATTTTTTTTATTGAGTATGCGATTATTGAATGGAATGATAATAGAGTGAATTTTGAAATATAACAACGTTCTTTAAAGAAGAATAAAATTTACAAATCATATGCACTTAAGGTGCCGTTAAAGAAATGAAATAATTTCAGAACCCATTCAATAGCTATCAGTAGTTTCGTCCCTTTCGTTGATTCCTATTACTTCTTTTAACACCATTATGTTCTTTGACAGAAAACGTATGAAAACAGTAGTTTCTTCTTCTGCAAATTGTTCAAATATGAATCAGAAATCAAATCACAATCTCAGTTTATTCAGGGAGATTAAGCTAAACTGTCATCTCATTTTCAGGTGTAATAAATATTGCTGGAGATTTATGGAAACAGCAACGTCGGTATCTTCATGCTAGTTTTCGTCGTTTTGGTATGTCATATTTGAATGCAAGAAGAGATCTCATGGAAAAGCGTATTATGGACGAAGTTCATAGTTGCATTGGGTATTTGAGAACAATAGGAGGAAAACCAGTGGATACGAGTGAGGTTTTTGCTGTTAACGTTTCCAATGTTATATGTGGGATGATGATGTCTGTTAAATTCTCCCATAATGACGTACAATTCATTCGCTTTATGAATCTGATCGAGGAAGGCTTCAGACTATTTGGATCATTGGAAGTAGCCAATTTCATACCGACCTTGAGGATTTTGCCTTTTTTTTTCGGAGGAGTTATGACAAAAATTGAACAGGTAAAAACCTCTCCGTTAACATGTTATATTTCTTTATTCACTCAGAAGAACACATATGTCCGAATAAAGAATATTGCTCTAAAGTTGAAATGATAGCATCTTTAATTATTCACCGATGAACCCCTTTTCAATTATGGAACTTTACAGAATCGTGCGGAAATGGCAGAATACATGCAAGAAAAAATTGACGATCATAAAAAAACGTTCGATCCAGGCAATCCAAGAGACCTTCTTGATATGTACGTGAATGACGTGAATACGGCAATGAAAGAAGGAAATGTAGATAGATTATTCCATGGAAAAGATCCCGGTAAGTAGAATATAAAAACTTCCCCAGTGATTATTCGAACAACCAAATTTCGTTCTTTGCCGCTCATAGAGTGAATTTTTTTTATAGATCGCCAGATCCAACAAATCATGGGTGACTTATTTTCTGCTGGGATGGAAACTATTAAAAGTTCGCTCCAGTGGTCGATCTTGTTCATGTTGCACTATCCAAATGAAATGAAAGCTGTTCAGGAAGAACTTGATGAGGTAGTTGGACGTGGAAGATTGCCGGCACTGGACGATATTTCCTATTTGCCCATTACAAATGCTACCCTGAACGAAATTCTTAGAATTGCGAATATAGTGCCTCTGGGAACAACCCATGCCCCTACTAGGTAAATATTCCTCAAGTATTTGAACAAAATTAAGTTCACGCAATATCAGCAAAAGATAAATACTTTCTGAAGCTAATTGTGATTTATTGACTTAAAATATTATTACCATCAGATTATTCGATTTCTGAAATTTTCCGTTATCGGTTACAATATTTATTCAAGTATTTCATTAGTAACGGTATAACTCTGGTCTGGAATATCATAAGTGAATGGAAAATTTCATTTGAATTTTAAAAAAAATTTATAAACCCGTAGCTTGAATTTATCGTCAATTATCACCATTCGTTCATCCCAAATCTCAGTTATAACAATGCTGCTTGCATCTGAACTGGAATTGAAAATGAAACAGAGATATATTTACCAAAACATGAAATCGCCAAACTTTCAGGTGTACTTTATTTGGTTGACTTTTTATATCATATTTCACAATCTGGGAAACATCGAAATAAAATATTCATTCCGAACCATTTCCATCAAAGTAAACGTGAAATTATATCTGTTTAATATATTGAGGAGTTCGCAAATATAAATTGATTCCGGTGATATATTAAATTCTACAAAATATCTTCGATAAAAATTGAGTCATCAAAAACTATTGACCTAGTCAGAAGATGAAAAATTTAGAATATTTCTTAGCCCCGAAAATTGAAGACTCGGTTTTTTAGAAAGCTAATTTCTTTTCGTTGTACTCCACTGATATTCCTTTTTTATCAACAGAGCTAAATAATTACTGAGCAGGTGTTCAAGAGCATAACCAAAACAATTACAACTCTATAATATATACTTATTCAAGTTACTCTTTATTTTGAGATAGATGCCGTCAGCGCTGTCAAAAAAATGTAGTCAGTGATTCAGTGATATCCCAAGAATGAAATTTTTCAAAAAAATCAATCGAAGAATAAATGTTCTTGATTCACTTTACCTTTCTGATTGAGTTTTTGGATGATTTCAGCTAGCCTTCAGAAAACTCCTGTATATTTTCGATGCCAGCTCTACAGACTACAAATATATAGTGCAGTCAAACATAATTTGACACCTGGTCACAGGAACATTTTACCCTAATATCAAAAGAAATCGTTTTGACCCCATTAAAAAATTTCAGTTTGAGATATTAGAATAAAATATCATTAATGATTCATATACTCAACGCTCAACAATTCAGCTAACAGCGGTTTCAATAAGTCTCCTTTTCATTTCGATGTTCATTGTCCTTGAAGTAATGTATGGCTTTAAGTATACTCAGTGTCCCAATCGAAACTTAATCGAACAATTTTGATGGTGATACTTCTGAAAATCAGCGTACCAAGTTTTTTCCTCTTAAGTTATTTTGGTTCAATTTGAATTTATGAATGAAAACGAATGATGAAATTCCAGTCTCTCTTTATATGGGTTTAGAAATTTTAAAATAGAGATTAATATAATGTCTAAAATAATTCAGAAACTCTCATTATCTGAGAATTTTTTATTGACTGTTACTTTCTAACACTAATTAGTTTCTATTTTAGCCCAGAAACTTTTTTAGTTTTCGAAAAATCGTAATATAGAAAAGTCAAATAATTGGTCAAATAATTGGTTGTCTGTTTACAAAAAATTACTCTTCAAAAAACTTCTAACATAATTTTATGAGTAAATTGCTACCAAACAATTATAGAGATCTTTTTCAAAAACGAGTAGCTATGATTCGAAATGGAAGTATAGGTTGTAGAAAAATAATTTACGAACTTTTCATAAATATAGAATTCTGTTTTCAAAGTTTTTCCAGTGCATTTTTCAGTTTCAATGAAAGACAATGTGATAAAAAAATAGACCATCTTCTTCATCAAAAATCAATACATTTCTTTTTTACCCAATACTTGAGAAAATAATATAGATATAGAAACAACATTTTAATCACCAAAAAACTATAAAAACAATGGTGAAAAATGTTTTGAAAGTTTTATAGTGTAGTTTCTTTGTGGGTTTGAATTTTATCCCAAACATAACTCTTGAAGTTTAACAAAATTGTTTGGGAAACAATTTTCGCAGATTGAGTAATATTGAATTTTCCGTCTGACTATTTTGTGACCTGTTGAATATAATGAAATTCGAATCGATGATTTCTTTTTCATTTCGAAACATGATGACAAAATCAAACAAATATGATATACTGATAGAGTTGAGTTCCTATATTTTGTAGAATTATGTTTAAATTTTTGAAAAATGGAAGCCCTTATCATTAAATTAAAAAAATATCACGAACCATATTGACACGAAGCCACCAATAAGTAATTATAAAACTAATCATAGTTTGAACATTTTGGAACTAATTTTTTTGGTACACGGAGTATGTAATATGTAGATTCAGCTCTGTGGTAATGTTAAATTCGGCTCCTGCAAACAAGTGAAAGCTATCGGCATAAAAATAATTTATTTTTCGGTCGATGAACTTCGGTCATTCAATTCAGACGATTTCTTAAATATTTCGTAATCACGCAAAACGACTGTTGAATATAAGACAATACTGAAGAGTTTGTGTAAGTTAAGGTTCAGTATACGCACTATTATGTAAATCATTAGGAATTAACTGAAGATAGAAAGAATATTAGTTTTTCTAATCTCGTGTTTGTTACAGGGTCATAAAGTTGGGAAAATACACCTTGCCCAAGCATGCGCAAGTTGTGCCCCTACTTCACTATGTGCACATGAACCCAGAGCTGTGGGACGAGCCAGAAAAGTTCAACCCTTCCAGATTTATCAGCTCTGAAGGTAAACTCTTGAATCCAGAAAGTTTCTTACCATTTGGAGAAGGCAGAAGAAAATGTCTTGGTGAAATTATGGCTAGGATGGAGATCTTTTTATTTTTCTCGTCGATTTTACACTCCTTTGATCTATCCGTACCAGAGGACCATCCATTACCTAGCTTAAAGGGTATCGCTGGTGTCACACTCAACCCAAATGCTTTTAAAGTATGCCTCAAGGATAGACCCCTGATTGGGTATGTCAATTAGACCGGTTGATAGCAACAACATAACAGAGAACATTGAAAATGGTTCAAAAAACGAAGTACAAAAAAGATATATGGCAAATCAGTGCATATATTATTCATTCGTTTGCCAATCAAAGTGTTTTAACTTTGATTACTTACCGATATTTATTGTTACGGAACCCTGTAGGAGAGCACGGTTGAGTTTGTTTCCTAATCGCTAACAGGGATACAGTACTTATACATCAGACATATATTTTTCACGAGAAAAATCAGATCTCCGATTCAGGTCGGCTGTGCGAGTTTTAAAATGTGTTCAAAATCGTTTATATTATTAGTCAGTAATGTTGAAAGACTAGTCAAGCATTTCATCCCATGTGACTCCAAACGCTGTTACAGTACCTTTAAGTTCTTACCATTATAAAGAAATATTATTTTTTATTTATTTTTATCGTTACTCGTCTACCAGAATATACAGGTTTGGAGTAGCATTTTCATTTATGTTACCATCTATTTACCAGACAATTTGATTATTGAATGTTTTTAGAACTTATTCATCATTAGATGTTTGTCATCCATTTCCATATAATATTAGTTTTGTATATATTCATACACAAATCTTGCATATATTGCAGTAGCAAATTATGTTAAGGTTATAATATTAAGGTTATTTTACATAAATATTATTTTGACGCCTTTATGAAGCGAATAAAATCATAATTGAATCACTGTATTTTTATTTCTATTTTGTTTTGAAGTTACAATATGTTTCCATGCAAACATTGAAGGAATTAATACTGGTACATTATTCAAAATGAGTAAACGAGAAAATTCAATCTATCGAATCAAATCTTCGTTACTTGAAATAGTGCATTCTTATTTGAACTTAGTTTTTTGTAAAATTGGTGAGATTTGCTGTGTACTTCTAATTGAAACAAACTGGAAGCATATTTATAGACAACTACTGAATTATGAAATCAGAATTTTCCTACATGTGAAAACTAATTCAGAAACATACAAGTTAACCAAACAAAAACAAAAAACAGGTCCAGTATCAACATTTAACGAAATCCCCGATTTTTCATTGAACGGGTCACTCTTTTTCTGTCATTTTTGACTTCATATACTGCAAAAGATAGGTAGATTTTATTTATAACTAGTCACCCACCCCGGCTCCGCATGGGTGCAATGCTGATACTGAATATACATATAAACGCGTGCGATTGCTGCTGATCATAAAGTGCTAGAGGACAAAGCGCGGCCTTCAACGAGCTATGCCGCCGGTCCCCCGGCCGGTAGCGTCATAACCGCTATGTCCCTGCATTTCCAATCTGTAATATCTTCAATAATATTCATTTAGATTACAAACTGTAAAGGGTCACATCAAAATCTGTTACATTTTTCATGAAAGATGACAGGTGCTTCATCAGGACCAGAAGTTGTAATGGAATATCTCATGATAAGAATTGTACAAGAAAGAGAAAGGGTGATATTATTTTGAACCGTATGCTTATGTGGGTTGTGGAAATGACGATTTGATGCTGTAGCCACTAGCTAGAAAAATGTAGAACCGTTAAGATTGGCAAGGACTATCTATAGTCCTAATTAATCTGGTTGTGCAGTTATTAACTTTGGTTCTTTCTCAATTTCCATTCATTGCGGGGGTTAACGAACTCGATTAGATTCTTAGTACCGTGATTTCAACACAAATGTATGTAAGTGAGATTTTTAGAGACGACTGCTTGTTCCCAACTTTTGTTTGAAACCTGGTTTGCCGTAAAAAGGTCGCCTCATTCAAATAGAAATATATGTACCCATGTTTCGAAAAATAAAAGATTCAAAAGTACAAGGTTACGGGTTGAAAGTAACGTTGAGATCTTCAGGACGTACCATTAGTTTTCTTCATCTCCTGGAGACCCCAGAAAGGCGCGTCAAAAAAAGTATTGCATTTCCTGTGACTGCAAAAAGTACAGTTTTACTTCTGGGATCTGATAGGATCTTTCATAGTTCTGGATGTTTGACCAATATAACTGTGTCGAATGATGTCTTAAAAAAAATTAAAATATTTCATCGCAAAAAAAATCGGTTTTGTGAACGGAAATGAATTACTTTCCGAAACTTTAACCACCTACATTGAAAAACTCAGTGTACAGGGTGACCACGAAATCATTTTTTTTGGCACCATTCAGTTGTTAATGGGATGAAAAACAGAGGTACGGTTCTTTGAAACTAATATTTATGATGAAGAAAGAGTCAAAAACCTATTCCGATTCAACCGAAAATAAACTCAAGTCAAGAATTTGAATAGAACCCTTTGTATTCTTAGTGATCATTTGATGTTTCTTTAATATATTTTTTCTCAAGGATATAACACAAGTGGACATTTTTCACTGAAATCGCGCTTTTGAAGTCATCTTCCCATCTTCGAGAACGATGTTCCTCAATTTATGAATAAAAATTTGAAACTTTTAACAACTTCACGTACTTTTATTTTTTTATTTTCTTAAATCCCATTTATTACTTCATTCATCTCGAAAATCTTGATGGAAAGTAGTATTTTCTGAAATTTGAAATTTGATATTGAAGTGTACCTTTTGTACCTACTAATAAAAATACTTTCTCTGATTTTGAAGTAGTAATTGTGGAAACAAACAAAAATCACTATCCCACTGGCACAAAGAAATGAACCGCATATTAACTTTGACATTTTTTTAGTGCACTTTGATTTTAAAATCCAACAACAATTATGTTAGATTTTCAAGATTATTGTAATAATAATAATTATTATTATATTATTAATTATTATTATTATTATCAGTAATAATAATAATAATTATTTGAAAAATTAAAAACAAAATGTACCTTTCAGATCCTCCGGGAGAAAGAAATACTAAGAGCAAATAGTTGTTGGTTCACAGCTGAATCAAAAACAGTTTCCGGTTCTGATGCAGGTGTTTTCAGTCGCATACCCAGGTCAGAGATATCAACCTACCTAGGAATCTTCTCTGGGACTGTATTGCGAGTATGCGACTATATTATTGAAAAGTTAAAAAAATATAATCAATTTACAAATTCCTAACTTGAGTTCATTTTCGGTTATACTAAAATATCGACTTCAATGAACTATTATTTTGTTCGAAATTTCAAATTTATGGCGCCCGCCGTGTTCAAAGATTTCGTTGTAACCGGTATATTGGATGTTTTCTTGAAATATATATTACGCATTACTTACTTTTGTCATATATGTATTTTTTGAGTATGCATGATGAAAATCCAAATAAATCAATAAATATTTTTCTCTTTAGAAAAATAATTCAAATTTAGTACGGTTTCCATAATTATATTTAATTATAGTCGACGAAATGACAAATATGAGATATTGATATACGAAAAGTTTATTCGCAAAATGTTTATTTAGGTTTTCTGCTAATCAAAAATATTCTTAAAAATATACTTATGTTTATTTTGGTGTGCTCCTAAAAATAATTGACCTCACACATCAATAAACTTTTGTGACTTATAACTCAGTTTCTGAATAGATAATATTACTTACGGAAACATTGGTATCAAGTTGAATTTAATTGATTGAAATGGATCAAATGGTGTTTCTCCAGTAGGTTACTTTATATTCGTTCTGTCTGAAAGATTTTTGACTGTAATTCGTTTTCAAGATTTTATAAATACATAGTTTTTTTTCCCTGGGATTATATTTTCATCCCATTTTTCCATGTTAGGGAGAGTAGCCAGTAACAGCAATAATTATTGATTTAAATTGATAGATGTAGCCGTTACTACGTGGTAGGAGATCATAATGAAAAGAGAAATGAAAATTTCTATGTTTTATACCACTTTTAATTGTAAC
>WOGP01005704.1:0-12930 GCA_015342065.1 Leptinotarsa undecemlineata | reverse complement strand
AATAAATTTTGTTGTGAGTTACATTCGTTTAATAATCACCCGTCAACTTTTATTTCCCTAAAGCGATCTAAAAAAAATTATTGCCATTTTTAAAAATATCCCTAGACTTTTCCTATGTGTGTATTTTATTTTCATCGATTCTTGATGAGTATGCAAATTTTTAAATACATCTGTCCGTTTAAAGTTAGAAAAAATCGACTCTAGAGGAGTAATAAACAAACAAACATTCTAGTAACTAGTGAAGCTAATAAAAGTGTGTTAATTATTCAAAATAAGGGTCCTCATTACGATTTGATTTGATGAAAATATTAGAACTTTAATTGCACATGATTATTACAATTTTCTACAAACTATTTGAGAAATCACATTCTAACCAAAATGAAGATCACGCATGACATATTCACACATTTTTCAATAATTGTTCAATAGTATTTCATCCGGCTACTACCAAATTTAATTTCATTCTTCTTAGCCCGGTTTAATTAGTTCAGTAGCTGCTAGAGAATAACGTAATGAAGAGCGTACTAATTACATTTCGATGTCATGACACATCATATCGTTTTTATGGTGGTTCTTCAGCTACCTCAAGTACTATTCCTGACGATTTACACCTATTTACACCTTTACCACCAACATTGGTGTTCCTCAAGGGTCAATATCGCCTCCACTTCTTTTTATAGTACACATCAACGACCTACTTCAGAAGATAGGATAATCCTGAGCAAGCGAGCAGGATTGCTCATTGGTACTATGAAGTACAATCAGTGACCATTCTGGACAGGTCTACATGATCAATAAAGGAAAATCTAATATAAAACTTGTGGAGGAATGGGTGAACGCCTAAAGATAACTGTGTGATAGCTATCCAATCCAATTCACAATGGAACTAGAAACCCAAGGGACTATAGCCTTCTTGGACATTTTTCTGAACAGCCATGTACAGATGGTACATTGGTCACAGAATGTACAAGGAATACAAAATATTTTCGGTAGCTTTTTGATGTTGAGCATTTTTTCCTGGGATATCATAAGTATAGATACTTATTTTTACATGAGTTTTGCATAAAATTTGGTGCTTGAGTAAAATTGAAGAAATATAGCTACCTGTCCATAATTTAGTCCGGTCAAATTAGACTAAAAATAAGAATGAAGGTAATTACATATATAACAAGCTGCAAATGCGTGTAATTATTCAAAACATAGTTAAAAACAAGATTTTAAAATTCCGAATGATTGCGATGCCTGGAAAAAAAATTATTCGAGGTTAAAGGTCAAAAATCTCGAAAAAAGTTGGTTTTTCGCGATTTTCAGGAAAACGGTAAGTTTCATCATAAAATAATATCAGATAAAAATTGTAGATCATAAAAGTCTCTACAAAAAATGTATCAATACTTTTTTTTCTTAGAGCCACCGTTTCTGAGATACGACGAGTCAAAAAGTTGTAAAAGTTGTATTCGTCATTATATGCATAAGTATGCCACTGAAGTTGTATAAAGTATAAATATAAAAATATCAGGTAGAATGAAATTCAGTCCCTTAATTTGTACGCTAGTGTATCATTGAGCCAACATCTGTCTCCCTGTTCATGTATGTGGCGAAAATATATTGGTTAAACAGGCTAATAACGATGCCGACGTACTGATTATTGAAACAGCTATAAAGCAATTTAATTTGACACATACAACTATTGTTGTTGACTCTGTTTCTTCTTTCTACGTACGAAGCTCCGAAAAAACCACCTGCTTAGATAAGTATCGATATGCATGTTTTGTAAAAAACACTAAAAATAAGAAACATGTGCAATTAGCTTGTCTTCCTCCAATCTCAATTGCTGCTCATCAACATATTTTCCGGGTATATTACCAAGTTCGAGTGTGACTTGGTTATCAGCAAGACCCAAAAGACTGGGGTTGGAATTGGTCGACAATGCATTAGAACCTATTCAGACTTTATTCTCACCTGCGCCGAACTGCTGAACACAATTTTTTGCAACTGTAAAAAGGGGTGCAGCCCTAAATGTGGTTGTAAAAAAATTGGATTGTTGTGTTCTCCGGCATGTACACATTGTCAAGGCCAGTCATGTTCTAATTCTGAATCACCAATAGTGGAGGATTCATTTGATACTAACGAGGAAACATGCGATACATCACTGTTGACGCAGTTTACCTACACCTAGGATGAATATCGAGAAGAAGATCAAGAAGAAGAAGAAGAAGACCAAGAAGAATAACGACAAGAAGAAGTATTTGAAGGTTATGACTAATATATTTTGTGATGCAAGTTTTCAATTTGACAGAATCACAACAGACACTTTTTCACTCGTCATATATCAGAAACGGTGGCTCTAAGAAAAAAAGCATTGACACATTTTTTGTTGAGAATATTATGGTCTACAATTTTTATTTAATATTATTTTATGATAAAACTTACCGCTTTCCTGAAAATCGCGAAAAACCAATTTTTTTCGAGTTTTTTGACCTTTGACCTCGAATAAATTTTTTTCCAGGCATCGCAATCATTCGGAATTTTAAAATCTTATTGTTTACTATGTTTTGAACAATTACACGAGTTTGCAGCTTGTTGTACATTTATGTACCTTCCAATGTATAGATTGACCGGATTAATTGCCCACTGATAAGAATATAAAACCAGAATCCATTCTTGACAGTTTACATTCCTTGCCTCAAGATAACAAATATTGTTGACCAGACTTGAATTCATATTCACTAATATTTCTGATATTTCACTGATATTTCTTCTGTTTCGATGAAATTCTGTCTCAAAATGAAAAAATAACGACGACACAACCGTACTAACCCGTTGTCCATTAGAAGAAAACAGGGACAGACTTATGTACGGAGGCAAGGAAAAGGAACCGCTTGTGCAGATGCATTCGGCGGTAATAATGAAAGCCGGAAACAAGGGCGTGTTATTGACATGTGGGCCAGTCATTATGTTGGTGTTCATGTATGGGTAGACGCGACATGAAAGAGTATTTCAGGCCCGACGGGGTCCCAATTCAGCCGCGCGACCAAACTGTAATAATGATAACCAAATTGATATATAAAAGAGTGATTGACAACACGCTTTTATGAAATTCGTGTGGAAACATTCAGGGAAGTGGTTATTTCGGTTTTTGTCGTCCGACGGCATCCAATGGAATATAATCAGATTGTAATCATTGAAAACTGAGAGCCAGAGCTTATATCAATGCAGTACAGTAAAAAAAAGAACAGCAGTTCTAGAGAAACTGAGTATTTGAACAAAAATAGAAAACCAGAGAGAAATATGAATAATTAAAAATTGCAGGTCACAGTGAGGTTTAAATAAAGAATAAGCAGAAAGTTATTACACACTCCATGTTAATAATAATAACCTTTATTACCCAACAGTTAAAAACCATTGAAAAAGTAATAAAATGAAGAACAAAAGTATAATAAATCAATTGAAATAACAAAACTGTACAAGAAAAATCATTTAAAAATTATCCAAGAAAAACTGAGATGCAATTTTAACAAAATATTCTAGGGAATTTTATTTATTGAATATTATTGGATTGAATACTTTGACATTACACGTAAAAATAAAAAAATACTTCACAGATCATCAAAATTTCAAATGAAAACTTAACATTTTTATCCTATTCTCTACTTGGAGATAAATCAACATGTTCAAAGTCTTAACAGAAATCTTAGAGAGATATTATAATTTTACACCCATTAAAATATTGAATTGAACAATATGAGCCATCTCAGTTTCCTATTCCGATGTCCACGAAAATTCCGACTAGCTTTACAGTCGAGAAAACAAGTAAAAAAACCGGTGCCAAGAAAATCCTAAGCAAGAAGCACAATGTTCGGTTCCTAACGCATACGGTATCTATTGGTTTCGTGTACTTCAGCTAGTTCACCTTTGAAGCTCAGTTCGATCACAAAATCTAAATCTCTATTGTTACGAGGGTTCGGCTTCATGGTGAACACACCATTGATTTCTTCGTTTTTCTTCACAGTCATGTAGTCTTCGAAATAAAACACAGTTTGCTTCCAGTGGGTGTAATTTGCGTCCGGAGCCGTGCTGAATCCAATCCGTTTGTGACACTTTGTAAACTCTACAGTGAAATACGTCACCAGAGCTTGGATATAGTCGTTACGCCTCACGGTAAGAGTGAACGGAGAGGTGAACTCCAAATCTTCCTTCTTCACTGTGTATAGATCCACTTCCTTTATCAGAGCTGGGCCCGTTACAACCTGCTTAGGGTCGACTACGTCCACGAGAGGCTCACTGATGGCCACTTTACGAATCGAGCTCATATCGAAGCCGTACACATCGTCCCACCAATTAATCTTCTCGTCCTTGTACTGGCGGTCTTCGATAGCAGTTCGAACAGGGAACACCTGTCGGGAAACAAGAGGCCGTCAGATTTCAACCACTTATCCCTGGCAAAGAGTACAGTATCTAACATGCTTTCATAGAACAGGCAGTAGCCCATCCCCTCTGAAATTATTATATCCACAGCGTCAATGCCTTCAAGCAGACTGATTTTCTCCACTTTGCCTTTGCCTTTGATATTATGTGGTCCAACTTGTTAGTCTTGACGATTTGCCTGGTATAGTCGACTATGTTCGACCATTCCACTGCTAGCACTTTTTTAGCACCAGCTTTGGCTGCAAACATACTCAAAATTCCTGTACCGCAGCCAATGTCCATGACCACTTTACCCGCAAACAAATGTTTATTGTGATACATGGAGTTTCTGTATGTAAGAGTGCTTACTTCATCTTTCAACATTTCCTCGTGTATACCGAAATGAGCGTATGAGTCGAAATAGTAGTCCCTTGAAGTCATTTCGTCTGCAAGATGTCTTCCATTTTTTCTTCCCTGGCGACGTGGTTGTTGACGGCCACTTCCATTGTCTCCATTGTATGTGGTTTGTTATTTTTCTTTTCCCAGACAAAAACCAAGTAATGCTGCAGTTTCTGGCGCTGAACAACAACGCTTGTTAAAATTGATATCACACAAACTTGAAATTAAATTGACATTGTTGTAAATGCTTAAAATAGGTCACTTGAGGTACACATTGGTTCTGGCCAGTTGGCTTTAAAAAGTATTTGTACTTCTATTTCTAAAAAGAGGCACACAGAAATTTATAACAACTTCAAAGCATCCACCTTGATGTGCAGTAATTGATATAGAAAAAATATTCCAGCAAGTTTTCTGCGTAACTCAAAACTTTCGATATTGATGTTATGGTAAGAAATTCATATGAAATTCCTCTAATAGGATATATACCATAAGATTTGAAGCAAATAAACTTAAGGAAAGGACGTTGAACTTTTTCAATCAATGTATTATAGCAATTGTAGACGGGAGATCATAGAACACATCCATATTCTAATTTTGACCTTACGTAAGCTAATACATAAAGTATAATTAGAGCAGATCTATTTGAAAAACATCTATAATTGCGAACCATAAAGCCATCAACTCTCAATGTTTCACTTACTTTCAATCTAATGTAGTTGGAAAAAGACAAATTATGATCAAAATAGACTTTAACTTTCTATTTGTATTTTTTACATTATTTGTTTACACGAAGCAAATAACTTTCAACAATATAGAGAGATGACTTATGTTTAACGGAATTGACCGTCAGTTAAATCAGAAGTATGAAATACCATTCAACAGTCTCCTGATAATAAGCAGCAGAAGACGGAACATCAAGTATAAAATCCTGCAGACCACGGGTAATACACCCAGAAAAATGACAATTTGTAAAAGCTGTAAAAGCCTATACACCATGAATAATCAAATTTATTGACATATTCCTCTTGCACATTGCGGATAACTTTTCAAGTAATGGTAACAATTTCGACCCAAATAGGTTTCCACCATTTTGAGGTCTATCAATAGACACCATTCACTTTTAATAATCCCCCACAATAAAAATGAAGGTATGTGACATTTTTAGCCCTTGGGGGCCATTCTTTCTTTTTTTAAAAACTCGTATGCTCTCTGCGAAAATATCCAGTCTTGCTACAATTCTGTATGACTGTTATAATTTTATTTCTTCTAAATGCCAAATATTACCGTTCATCAATAATTATTTCAAGGATAACTTTGTAAGTATGTTCATCATTTATCCAGTAATGATCGAGTAAAAGACGATCTCATTTTTAGGCACCCAACGTGGTGCGCCTGATTTCAGAAAAGGTTTACCAAAATTAAAGTTATGGCAAAACATTTTCTCAAATTCTCAAATTCTTCAATAATGTTACGATCAGATGAAGAATTTTGAAAGTCATTTTATAATTGATTGAATACCGAAATTTCAGAAAAATGTTATTTTTGAGTGATGTTTCCAAAATTCTATTAAACTTGTAAAGCCCCATGTTGAGCGACAACGACTATTTTTCAAGGCAAATTAGGAGTTGAACCTTTTGAACCTCCAGAAGGGTTTTTCAAATTCACGTAAAACAACTGAATAACTAAATTGGAATTATTTTTCTGAAATATGTCTTCTCATTACATGTTAATTAGTGATATGAATTTTCAGGAAATTATTTCAATACTGAATTTGAGAAAGTCTCTCATCGGTCCCATGCATTGAAAACATATACATTCGAATAAAACCGCTGGATTAAATACGGACACATATCAATATCAGTAGGTGACACCTACATATCTATCGAAACAGAAATGAAATATTGAAACAGCGCACGCATCTGATACATTTTCCATACGGATTTTCCTCTGAACTACGCTCGATCGAGCAAAAAAGCGTCGAAATATTTAACGCGTCGTAAATCCTTGCATCCGAGGATTTTTCAATTCTGAGTGTTACTCTACCAGTTTGGCTGTCAAACTTACAGCCTGAAGCCGTGTTTTATTTATCCGAAGAATCTCGGCGATACGCACCCTTGTACCAATCAATAAAATAAGTTTCCCTTTCGGACTTGTCAGCAAAAGTCAGGGAAGGTTCTTTCTTCTGCCCCTTTAACTTTCAGAGAAATAATTCACTGAAAAGGGTATAAGGGCGGCCTATTACTCTTATATTCTGAAATATTTTCAAATGCCATCTGTCATTTCCAGTTGAATAAATTATATCAGCGCCGTTTGCAAAAAAAACTACTTTAATGTCTGTGTGTCAATGTGAACAACCTTCACATCACTATCAAAGATTGTAACAGAACAGATCATCCGCGGCATATGTGTGTTTGAATACCATAAACTTAAAAACTACCCAAGGTGAAGGTTCATAATACTAGCATCACAAATTTAAAAATTTCCGACTCAACAACAACCGACACCTTTCACAACCAATGTTATACCTCATTTTCCAAGATTATCTGAAAAGATGAGACGAATTGGAAATATATATGTTAGAGCTTCCCATAAAACAATAAATAGACTGAGATACTCATACATACAAAACCTAACAACAAAGAAGAAATAACAAAAAATTTAATTTATAACATAACATGTTCTTGTGGTGAAAGTTATATTGGTGAAACTTTGACTATCGAAGTGCTCTAATCTTCGCCCCGGATTACTGAATGTTGACAAGTTTGGGGCTCATCTTCGAAGCCAAAATCTTCGGAACGAAAATTAGGAAACCAACAAAACTTTTGGAACAAACCAATAGCAACAACTCCAGGTGCTTAGCGATAAAATTAAGAAGAGGTTTGATATGAGTCACTTAGGCCAATCTCATAGAGTAAAATAGGCATTGGAGTGGTCACTGGCATCACCAAGAGGATCGCCTTTTTGGAATGAAGAATTAAATTCAATCCAACGAGAATCCAGAAGATTGTTTGTGAGTATCTAGATCATGAACCCTTGTAATCAATCCATAGTCAAATGCCAGTGAAATATTTCACCTACCTTCTTGAACTCGTTCTAGAATTCAGAAGAGATTATTCAAGTGAGGGTTTTGATGTAGTAGAAACAGTTTCGATAATTTTAAGTTCGAAGCCAGATACAATTGGGGAAAAAACGATATTTTTAAATGACGTACAGCTGGTTGAAACTAACAAGAGTCTTGAGAATTGTATCTCTCTCTCATACACATACACAGTCTAAGCCTAAACCGAGACTTTGAAGTCGCTTCCTAGATTTGCAAGTTGTATACCAAGTATTTTGGTTTAATTGAAAATTGCAACAAAAAATGAAGGGAAACAAACAACACAGACATGAATAACTACAGATTAGCAACAGGAACAGCTTACTGTGATACAAATATTCATGTTTATTTTGGGTTTACTATTCTTAAAACATTGTATTATATACTTTTGTGAAAGATACCACCAGACTTTGTTTTTGTTTAGCCGTTTGACTTAGTTCTAATATCTCCGATAGACGTCTCAACTGGATGATTAACTTTGCAATAGATCCTCTCCACAGTTTTTCAGTAAAACATCCCTTCCTTCCCGGAAATCAAAGCTAACGCTCCGAGAAAACAATTTAACGCTATCAGCTCGTAAAAAATTCCTCTGTCGAGTCAACCCGAAGCGACTATATCCCCAAATTCTGCGGTGTATAAAAAGCAGATAAAATCGAGAGGGTTTTATTTTTAAATCGGTCGGACTCTCTTACGGAGCACCTTTGATTTATATCACGCGTCAACGCTTTACCAGAAAACCGACGGTCTCTTAAACCGTGTTCTCTATCACTTTCTGTCACGTATTAGCGTCCCTATCTGTGACACACCCTACGGCTGCGCACGGTAATCTCCGCGACTACAAAGTGAGAGTCGCAACAAGAATATAATTTCAGTGAGACATATAGTCCGGTGGCAAAATTCAATGTCGAATTGTGAAAATCGCCCTCGAACAAAAAACTATATGAATCGCTAAAATTTTACTTAACCTACACGACAAGACTTTCAGAAGTCTTTGAGAATTTGTGTTGCTCAAGAGAATGTGGGGGTCTTGCATTTTAACGTACGATCCCAAGTGTATTACTCTACACTTATGAAATACGGGAAATTATGGTTGAACGCTTTATACTATTATTGGGAAAACGAATAACATATTTCATTTTGGAGGCAAACCCTTGCCTCCATTAAATAATCTGGTAAAATCTATGATCTCATTCGAAAATACAGTAATACTCGATAAAAATCAAAATTAGTATTCAAAAGTAGGTATATAGAGAGTCAACAGTTCAAGAACCCAGGTATAATTTCAATAAAAAAGGAGAGGCAGTAAACATCAATAAAATCTGGCTACCTGTCTTTAGAGGTCAGATAATCCAATTTATAGAAACCAAGCCACGCCCACTAATTAAAATATAATACTATCAGAGTCGAGTATAAGCATTTTGTTGAAGCGTTCCGAAAGGGGAGCACCAACTCGGGCAGTACGACATCGCTTTTGATAATGTCTACCGCAGTGGTAAACGAAACATCATACATAAAAAAATGCAGAACACTGACAAAAATCCCGGAAAATAGCTTTCACATATCTTTTTTTCTTTTAAACAGCTGAAGCCCCTCTACAAAAAGCAACCCTCAGAAGTCGAAACTGTGTGACGTGCTATTTCTGGCACGATATTCTTGAGTTATCATCAGTAAGAACAACTTTAAGAGTAAACTGATATGGGACTCCATTCCTGTTTACTCCTTACATTTTCTTTTTAACAGGTGTTTTCTTATTCACGATCCATTCTTTCCAAGCGCTTCTCTACATTTTATCTCGTAATCCATCGTTTATAGTCACTCAAAAAAAAAATCATACAGCACTGTTACAAATGAATTTCTACAAGATCATGTTAAGTAGTAGACGAACAGCTCATAAATACCTCCGAAGTAAAAATATATTGAATAGAGGCGAATCGTCCAATTGAAGATTCATTGGAATGGATCAGGCCAAACGACGATGACAGATCGCACGGAAATCCCCTGGTACCGCCAAAATTCAAACAATATACGACAAATTACATCAAATCCTAATTTCTGGCACGTTCTGGGGTCTTGTGTAAATTTACATGATGCATAAAAATTACATAATGGACTATGTAACTTTACATAAATCACAAAATCGCCTAGAATGATCCATACATCGACTCGTGAGAAATTCTGCAGATCACAAATTCGGTAAGTTTTCTCTGGTAAAAGTCCGAATAAACTCTTCGACGTAGTTCAGCAACAGGCTGGTCACCCTAATCATTTGTCTATACGTATTCACCCTGGCACTTTATTTTATTATGTTTTAGTTGATCAGAATTTCATTGTCGCACTTTTTCATGTGTCTTCTCGAGAGTTCATAGATAGATTTCACTCCAGAGGAAGATACATCCTTCATTGGCACCCACATAGAATATGAGTCGTTTTTGAGTGCATAGCTTTCAATCCATCCTAGACCCATAAGAATACCAAATCAAAATGTTTTCACCCAAGTGGGTCTAAAGGCTTTTTCAAAAACTTCAAACTCGCTTGTAGGTTTTGAGATAGATTCTAGGGCAAATAATCAGAATCTTCATGTGTCTGCAAATATTTGATTATCTGGTTTATCTTGAAAGAAATAATCGCTGCTGCTTCTTCCATTACACACAAACATGTGATTGTGAATACATAAGTACTACCCCGATTCTTCAGTGTCACTTTATTTATATTCTCCCGGAAATTGTTAGACGATGAGGAATATATGCCGTTCTAACCATGGATTCATGTGCCTACATAGTATTTATTTTCAGTGCCTTCAACAAAACGAGACACTGTAGATAGAACCATCATTGCGGATTTGCCCATCCGATAGGAAATTGTTTCTGTTAGAGATTGACTCCCTCTGCAGGAATCTATAATTCTTCGATTGCAATGAATGAAAATCTGTCCTTACTAACAGATAAGTACAAGGTAAAATATACGTATGCCCACTTTGCTGCGCCATACATGCTATACAATTCTTCTTTGACCTTAGTTAAATAGGCATTGAACCATATTTGTTCACACTGGTTGGGGCAATTTTCAATCTTAATTTTGAGTTGTCACTAAATCTATGCCAATCATATTGCATGAAAGATTGTGTTATTGACAGAAGAAGCTTAGCTTCAGTATCAAAAAGGTGATGAGAAGGAAAACATCTTCCCTTAGAGATGCCTGAGTAGATGATGAAATGTGGGGATCGGTATTTTTTTCTTATAATGTAATAAATACTAAAAAAGGTACTAAGCTTTGTATCTTCTTGGTTGACCATCATTTTACTCACTTCATTTATTCGACAACAATTTACTATACAGTACCAAACTCCGAATGTCTAACAGATCCCGTTTGTCACTTGACTATACCCGAAATACTCCTTGTTGGATTCATGATATATTGTAACTTGTTTCATAATATTCGCGAACTCGAAATCAGCCGCCATAGGAAAGAGTTTTGGGAGATTTGTCGCCCCTTTTTGAAATGTATCGAGGGTTAATGGAGTGTAAGAATATCAAAGCAAATCATAAAAGGGATTGTGCTATCATGGAAACGATTTGAACCTAAATTCGAAGCGAAAGTAAGGAACTACCTGCATATTGATATAACCAATATTTCAATAGGTCAAGTATTTCGTAATACACACCTTTAAAGTCATAAATCCTCAATAAAATTCGAATTTTCACCTGAAGTGGACGTAACACTTTCAAAGTACCTATATAAGCCTAAATTTATTCCCAAACTTCAGCAATGACCTTCATATGCATCAGTTAAAAAATGAAAAACTGATAAAATAACTTGATTGATATTCCCTTTATAATATACTTGTTTTGGCCTTGAAAAGATGGAAATTGTAGACTCAAATGAATCAAGCAAGTGTGTTTCCACTGGAACAATATTGAAAAAACGTTTGTTTCTATTTTTATTGTTTTATTGTACGCAAAAAGTAAGTAAAAGAAAATTGTCAATATTCTCAGATTTTTCAGAAGATAGACCTGATATTAGACTAGCTAGAACAATGTTATTTCCAATCGAGATGTTCATCAATGCGCATTCCTAAAAACTTGACATGGGTGAGATCGGCCTCCACGTTTACCAGACATGTTGTCCATTGATTTTTAAACAGTGAAATCTATAGAACGGTGTAGGTGTATACAATGGTGTGGGATGTCGCCTGCACTAGATGTGAAAAGATTCAACAAGATCATTCCCAGTCATTAGAATGTGTTTTGTTAGATTCATTGCCCTGGTATCATTGAATGAAAAAATCTAAAAATGGTAATAGATGATAATTTTCCATTTATATAGAACACCTTTGATTGAAGTTTGGCAATCAAGTTGTCATTGGCAGGAGTTTTCACTAGTCTCTGAAAAAAGGGAAGGCCATCTGGTGTTACATGTTAGAAAACACCAGCTGAATATCTACTCCTATGCACCTATCAAAATACAGGATTCACTCATTTCTCATTATCAATTTCATTAATAATTAAAAGCTTTCATTTAATTTGACTTGTATGTATGTTAACAAATCTTGTAAGTTTAATTTGACCCATTTCCCGTTATCCGATTGACCTGAAATTTTGCGTGGTGGTCCAGAACCGATGACAACGCATGTTAATAATAAACGTGCCCTGATTCTGCTGCCAGGATTGGCTCCGTGCAAGAATCTCCTCAGCAGTAAACAGCAGGGACACGAAATTTTGTATACGCATTCGTTTATGACAGGCAATTGGTAGGCCCACCATGACATAGATGCTACATCCAGGGTTGGCGTCAATAAAAAAAAATATATATTTCTAGAAAAAAAATTAAATCAAGCTTTTACTTTTGAATACCTACTTCCTGATTCTGAAAATAATACAATAAATGGTGTAGTAGGTTGTAAGAACCCATAATACAATAAATGGTGTAGTAGGTTGTAAGACCCATATGTATTTGCATTGTAATAAAATAATTGCACAAGATAGTCTAATAGATTGTACTAGAAAAAATGATAATATAGATTTTAATATTAT
>WOGP01005702.1:0-12931 GCA_015342065.1 Leptinotarsa undecemlineata | reverse complement strand
CCTTGCGAAGTTTCTGCTGTCTTTTAGCCAAAGTCCTTTCTACTATCGCTCTTTGAAGTAGCCATTCCTTTGAAGATCATTTTTGATGATCTCTAGTTCCTTTTCGCGACCTTCCTTCGTATTACAGAACCCGAAAGTACGATCTAATAGAGTCCTGATGATTCCTCTTTTAGTTGATTGATGGTGGTTGTATTCGTGATTCAGATAGTCCAATCCAACCACCATCAATCAACTGACAGATGAATTATCAAGACTATATTAGACCGTGCTTCCTGGACCCATCAACGTAACATCGAGTGGTCCCAAGCTGATATCATACACAGAGAGGAACATTGGTTTAGGAGAAAATTCAAAGAAGCCGCATACATGTTGTCCAACAACGTATTCAGTCAAGCTAGCGTAGAGATACGCAACGTATGGAAACCCATCATCAAACGAATAATGGCCAACGGTCATCTCCCACTGAACCAGTGAAGCGGAAAATGGAAAGCGGGGATAAGTGATAGTACTCGTACAACACATAAATAGTCATCTCTCAGAGGAATCAACCCAGTCATCACCCGAAGACGATTGTAGATACCAACAATCGAAATGTCGTGAACTAACGTGGCTTGGAATCTCTTCACTTTGTATTTTTATTTTCTTTTTACATTTCTTTATTTTCATTTCATTTTTGTTCAATTGTTATATTTTTACTTGTATTTTATTTCACTATCATTTCATTTCAGGTGTGTGCTTTATATAAATTTTATTTTCAGCTATTCATTTTTTAATTCTTCGCTTTTAGGTGTCCCAGGAATTTCAAATCATTTTATATATTAAACAATAGTCCAAACTAGTGAAATTCTTCAGTGGATGATGTTTTTATAATCCCATTGTGGATATTTGGGATAATAACTGAATGAAAAATAGTGATTTTCGTGTGTTTTATAAGAATTATATTTTTTTTCAAATCACAATTTAAAAAATAAAAACACTAATTTCATTCAAGTTATGGAAGAAGCTACTGAGAACTATCCTCAGAGTTCTATGTACAACTTTGTACAAAATAGGCCTCAGTTTCAGCAATAACCTCTTCATTTGAGCGAAATTTCTAACAGTAGAAGTAGAACTACATGAAATTTCAACAGCTTTCTTTTGAATGTTAGTACTAACTAAGTAGGCGGTGAATGCAAAAAAATTAGCGTCATCTATGTTTTAGTCCGCGACTTTTCAGCCCACATAGTAAATTGAATGTGAAACTTTTCATGTGTTCTATTTGTAACTAACGTTACTGCAGCTTCGTCCTCCTTATTGTATTAGTTTGACAATGTCCTTATGGAACAAATAAAAGCAAAAAAACATAGAAAGTTTCATTTCTCATTTTTCATGATGATCTCCCACCACGTAGTAATGGCTACATCCATCAACTTATTGAATTGAATCTGTTCGCATTCTTTCTTTCTTCGCATTCTGGTCTTTTATATTTATGTTTGGTTTGGGAGCAGATGAAATCGGATTTTAAGAGTTCAAGCTTTGGATGTTGATAGTTTTGGCAACGCTGTTTAATTCTTTGTGTATACACGGCGGGCTAAAAATTGATTAAGCCGAAATGAGCGCGTGTCAGCTGGCTCGTATCCTTCCGTGTATTTATAACGTTCACAATAGCTTTCCAATTTTTGATAAATCCCACCTTCATGCCGGGTATTTGTTGATGTTGTTGACGCCAATGATACCGATGCTGTGCATATTGTACTTTTGTTTTCGGACACATTTTTGGAAGCGTAGAAGGTTTTCACGCGTGCTTCCCGTCATATGGTCCTCAAGTATTTTCGTTGACATTTCGTTAATCAACGTTATTTTTTTGTCTCCACGTTCTCTGAAAGCGATGTTTTCCATGCTCAATTGCAAATAATTTCCTAGAAAGAACCCACGTTAAAGGTAAATGGGAAAACATGAATGGCGTCGTGATATACGTTTTTCATGTACCTTAGATTAGATCTGATCGAACTGATGGAGTTTGTCGAATGGAAGCTTAACATTTTGCCACTGAGTTCTTATTACTAATGAAAGGTAGAACTTGAATCTTTGGCGTACAATGGATCCGAAACAAGAACTGTTCCCAAACTCTGCAGGAGATGAAGTAGGCATCCTGAAGACGCCAACTTGGCTAGTGAAACGCGCATCGATGAAAGTATTACCGTTCTGGTGTTTGGGAACAGTTCTCATTGGCATGAAAAATAGAGAATATGTTGATAAGAAAGGTAATGTGCGGTTCATCCATGAAATTTATGACAATCATCACTATTCAATTTTTGAACTATATATAGAAACGAAGAAGTGCTTTTTATTCCTAGCTGGAGTGAGAATGTTTATTGTTTATTGAGCGTTATTTTTGTTAAAGCAATTTTCAATCAAGATTTGATTATAGTTTTCCTGATTCAGTTTTGTGATATACTTTTTATGTTTGAATCAAATTACTGGCATTAAGAAATCTCTGAGAAAAAAAAGGTTTAGAAATGCCAGTCCACTTTAAGGATTTGCTTTTGGTTCTTTCTGTATCGTCTTTGTGTTGAGAAACGCAGACTTATTATTATTGGTGAGTAGGCACTGAAAATAACAGTTTTTTTCAAACAAATTTGAACCCTAATATTACAAGGTCAGCATGAATTGATGACAAAATAAAACATTTTCAATTTGTCTGTGAAAAAAACTTTAAAGATCGACAAAGTTAATTGTGGTGAACTCCGAAATAATAATCTACATATTCTCATTAATATGAATGTTGAGATCAATAAGAATATTGGTAAACAGGGATATCTCATCAAGTGATGTCAATATTTATTCATTTCGATTTGTTTTTATTGTGATCAAGTTGTAAATTTCGAAAAAATGTTTATGCCTTAACAGCTCCCTTGAAAATCGTCCCTTACATATGCATTTCAATATTTTTAGTATGTAACCAGTGTTTTGGGCCTAAAGATTTATAGTGAAGTCGAACCGTTCTAGACATAGAAGTATTGCACTCATGTATGAAGCTTCGCCCCTAAGCATACCCTGAAGCTGCTGGATAGTCTGGATAGTGCTTGATAGTCTGGAACATCGAAGAAAGGTTGGTGATTTGTGTCTCTTCAATAGATACTTTCACGAGAGGTGTTCGAGTGACTTGGCATATTTGATTCCACCAAGAGTACCATATCTACCATATCAGAAGTACGCGACGGACTATGGCTGCTCATCGTACACCACGAACTTCACTGCATAAGAACTTTTCCATTTGGAGAACTGCGTGTGTATGGTATGAACTTCCTGATAACGGTTTTCCAAATGAATTTGAGCTTCAGCGATTCAAATATACCGTAAAGCAATACTTTCGCACAGGTACCGCTCTTAGAGCGCCTTGAGGATTTTCCTGTAGTGTTTGTGTTCTGTCCTTAAAAAAAGTGTCTGGATACCAATTATCAAAATCAGTGAATAAGCAAACAGGGCTTTTGCCCCGCTAGATCACCTGATGTGATGCTCTCAGATTTTCTGTTGGGAATTTAAAGAATACGTTTCATACGTAGGAGATTTGGATAAATCTTTCATTTCATGCCCAGGCATTTTCTAAGACCTTTCTGAGATATTTGATTGTGTTAATCATGATTTACTGCTTTGCAGATTCAGTATGAGTGCAGCGAAACAATTTTCAAATGGTTTGAATAATGCCTATGAGGATGCAATCAAGTGGTTGAAGCAGCAACGGAAACCTCAGAGAGAGAGGAGCTGAATCTGGTGTGGCACATGGTCCCGTATAGGGTCCATTTTGTTTTTATCGTATGTAACTGATTCAACAGAGATTGATATATTAGACTCACCTCTTTTTCCGAAAGTACCATTTTATGGAAAGGAAAAGTTCAATTGAATTGCATAGTGTGAAGTCAATTTACTATCACTGAATATAACAAAAAGTGATGTAATATCATTTAAATATTTGCTAGATGATTTTCTTGAGGAAATGACAATTTGCAGAATTTTCAGAAAATTCAGGCTAATTGATAATAGCCTGAAATTTGATGATCACGTTAGATATCGTAAGAGTAAGATATTAACCATATCCAGAAAACGATTTACTATTCAGCTTGGAGACTCCACTATTATTAGAAAATGTACAGTGGAATTTGTGAATATTCATTGAGATGAACTGAAGTGATTATTGAAAGAATTGAAAATATATTTATCGTTCATTTAGAGATTTTTCAAAAAATATAAAACTGCTGATTATTTGATTTCAAAAAATGAACTAGTGTTGGATAGATAACTGGAAAACCCATCAAACGATGTATAACGAAATCCTCTTCTTTCTTTAAAAAAATGGACGCACCCACTTGGCGAGAAATAATACCTCGAGATATACCTATTGCTATTTAACAAATATTCTTCCCAGGCCACGTTTGAAGTCAGTCGAGTCCCAGGCATACTGTTATTTGGATTGGAACTATCTTGCAATAAGGAGAGGTAGTACACCGTAACCAGTCTTGAGTGATCTACACCATTGATTTTAGCTCGTCCTGATGCTGGATGAACTGGAAGCATTAGCAAAACCATCATCCTCTATGAAGTCACTTGCATGAATGTCTGTCGGATATAATTCTATATACATTGTGGTATTAGCCGAGGAAGTAGTTGTTTTTTGGCAGGTATTTACCGTATACTAAGTAATGAGAAGTGAATGTTTCGAAATATCATTTCTGTTTTCTGTTCTGTTCTGTATTATTTAAATTCAAAATTGAAATTTATTTTTAATTCATTTGAGGTGAACGAAAAACTTTCCGACGAGTTATCTTATTGTTTACTACTAATTATGTCACATACTAATTTGACAAATAACGTGGGTGTCAACAAGTATCAATATGCTTTGAATCGCTCGATAACATAATCTGCTGAGACAGACCCAATAAATTTCATTTACAGTTTATAAGATTATGGTTATTATGGTGTTTTTATAATTATAGATGTTAAAGCGGGAGTTGAAGATATATATAGCTTCATCTTACATTTTATTTAGATAACCAACTGTCGTTTTTCTTAAAATGGCATTTTACCTCCTAATTACGATGGTAACCGACTCTATCCCAAGAAATGAGAGGTGATTCGAAAATTCTTGTGGGGGGGCATTGAAATAATTTTTGAAACTCCGCGAATAATTTAATTTTGAAAATTATTTTTGAAAAACTTAACAAAAACAAGTAGGTGAAATACATTATAATCCCATTTTTTCAATTTATTGCTAAATTAACATAAAATTAAGGGATTATATTTGCATTACATCAATAAATATCATTAAAATAATTGTAAAATGGCATGTAAGCAAACTATTATCGAAAACACGACAAAACCTCAAAATTTTGTCGACAAATTTCCTTTTTCAACGAAAACTTTGTTGTTCAGTAACCACTCGTCTGTAGGACCAGTGGAATTATATTACTAATTACTTGATTAGTATTACTCAGTTAAGTTTGAAAAAGTAGACATTCATCGTGAATATTATTTACAGAAATATTTTCAGCTGAATGTATCGATATGAAAACAAAACATCAATTGCATTGTTGAAATTTATCGTGCCTTGACATGGGACCGCAGAGCCGGCACCCGAGTCACCCGACTTAGATGCATTAAATGTACGTCGCTTATTCTTTTCGATATCAATTGTTACTATTTCGAGTAATGTTTCGATTCGAAATGAACATGTTGGAGTTTTAATTGAAGCACTATTATCTTATTTTCGTGAGGTTATGTGAGTCTCTGTAGAAGTATTTATGCAAAGTTTCAATATTGAATATTTGATTACATTGGTTCAATTTGTGAATTTCATGTGTATCAGTTTTATCGCTGTCACTTGTAAATCTGTTGGAAATATGAGTTTTATCGCTGCAAATCTCTGTTTTGGTGGCTTGGTCTTCAATGTTTCCATCATTTTATCGGTTTAAAGAAAGTTATCGCTGTTACAATTTGTTTTGGTGGCATGGTCATCAGTTTTTTCAACACTTCATCGGTTTGAAAGAGATAATCGATCCAAACTTGTTTATATGAGTATCGATCATTCTTGATAAATGAATGTCAAATATAATTCAATGTCCAGCATAGTATTAGCCAGGAAAGCAGTTGTTTTTTGACACACTATACTATGTGGGTAGTTGGGAGAAATTATTATTTCGAAATTCATTTCAAAATATTTATTTCTTCATGAAAAATTTTTTGCAGGTTAAATACTATTCCAAATAACTACAAATCGATTGCTTTCCCATCACTGGAATTGAAAATTATGAAGAATGCTGCAAATCAGCATATTCTTGTATAATTGGAATGCTTTGAAATTTCAGGCGAACTATATGTTTCTGCGAACTATATCAAGAAGTGATTTCTTCATAACTTTCAACCACATTTAGAATAACGTAATCGAAAATCAATGAGAAATATTTTCAACTACACATACTGCCATCATCCCCTTTTGTACGGTACATTATTCAATACCAGAAACCCATTATACGAACAATCCGCGCCAACAAATTGAAGAAGGAAACGCTTTCAATAAAAAAAGGGGTGGGATTAGGTTAGGCCTGAGGTGAGTGGGTCTATTCTTCCTCCACCGCAACCCGCAAAGGTTTATTGTGGCTCACACTTATTCACATTCGACCAAATAAACTCAGCTTCTCAACGAAGCCGATTAGTTTGTATGGTGAGTGGTCTTTCAGGTCAGATGGTGAGAGTACGGCTCTGCCAAACTTTAAAATCCTGATTGGGTCCCCAGCGGGGCAGGCACAAAGTATGTGCTCTGCTCTTTCATCATTTTCCAAACAGAGGGGACACACACTATCTCCCCACACTCCGAGTCTCTGCATATGATGATTCAAATGACCTGTAAGAAGGCCTGTTAGATATCGTAGTTCATCCCTACTGTAGTCCAACAACTGTTTGGTATCAAGCTCCGAAGGGTGAATAAACGCCTTGGAGTGAGCCAATCCTGGAAGAGTTCAGCAGAGCCGTACAATAACCATCAGACCTGAAAGACCATTCACCACACAATTTAATCATCTTCGTTAAGAAGCTGGATTTATTTGGTCGAGTGTGAATAGGTGTCAGCCACAATAAACTCTTGCGGGTTGCGGTAGAGACTTGAACAGACCCACTCACTTTTGACCTAACCTAACCTACCGGAAAAGCAGTGATAGCTTCTTGGAAAAAAATATTTCAGTCATTAAATTTTGTACGTTTCCACGTATTTGAATGCCTTTTTACACTCAAGTTGAACAAAGATAGACATATTTCTCGTTTATTATAAACTGAAAAATCTCAAGTAACCTTGAGAAAATATGCAACATTATCTACTATAGATATGAAGTATTCGACTGACTAAAATGTCTTGATTTCCTTGAGAGCAGTTTATATAAAAAACATCACTTTGAAGGTCCTCTCATCATCTCACTGTATTGGATACAGGTGTCTGTGTCGAAAAGTCTGTTTTTCAGGTGTATAATCTACAGCGACTAAACTTCAATGAAAATTGCTGCTCTCTAAACCAGTATTTACCAGTACGTAAGATATTTTCCTTTCCTGCAAATGTATTCTCCTTGAGGCAAGGGAATTTTCATTATTCAGTCTGTTAAAAGTTTGACTTTTCAGTTCGAAGTCTGAAATGTATTCGGTTGGACGATCGTCCATATCCATATGGAATATCCATAGAAATAGTAAAAATCGATCTTCGACCTTATTGGAGATTAGGAGATATATCAGTTATCAGAAAAATAACTTTATTCAACATAATCCTTCACAATAGTAAATTCAAAGTCGCAAACACTACACGTTGTCTCCAGGCACATTTTATCATGGGGTCATATTTCTCTAGTCATGATAATCTCTCTTAGTACTGAAAAATAATATACTCGTGAAACGGATTAAATACGATTAGATTTCTGTTTTTATCTTTGTTATAATTTAAAGAAATTTTTCCTGTCCAAAATACGAAGCAAGAAGTGAAATATATAAGTTGAATAGAACTGGCCGATACTTGGTGAAAATCCATATTAAAAGTGATTAATACCGTTTATTGTTCGATTTTCACTATAAAGGGTTTTACAAAACCATGCCACGTGTTTCGCTATACAATAACGCTTGAGAAACACGTGTCGTGGTTTCAGTAAAACCCGTTATAGTGAAAATCATAGAATGAACAGTATCAATGAGTTGAAATATATTAAAAACCAGATCAAACCAGTTTGATCTTTATCTTGAAGATGATCACTTGGTGATCGAAACACGTGTCGAGGTGTTAAAATAACTCCTGTAATATTCATTACACTAAAGGTTCCAAACACTATATCACAAGTTGAAATATATTACTTAAAAAATTCGAGAAAATGTCAGTTTTGAGAACAATGATTATCAGTGACCACAAACTGAAACTCAGATAATACAGTCAGGTACATAAAAAACGACCACTTCGAAATGTTAACAAATTTTGATCATGACAAACTTTTTTATTTCTATCTGGATTTTGAAATTTATTCCAGAGAAATTTACATCAAACACACTAAAGTCCGATTTATACACATTATACGAGGAAAAACAAAGTTTCATTACTTCATCTTGGCTTAGGACACCCTGTAGTGGAAAACAGTTTCTAGGTGATATTGAAAACCATCCTCTTTGCAAGATATTGAATTGTGGCAGTGAATTCAATATTACTTCAAATACCAACTTCATAGAGAAACACTAAAATTAAAGCATCCTATCGAAGTTACTATTTTTGTGCCGAAAACAATATAGAAGATGAACGCAACGGTGAACAGAGTTAAAGAGGGCGTAATAATAGACACAACATAAAATGAAGAGATTATTTTTGGAAGGAATTATTTATTCATACGAAAACCATACGATATGATAATGCTTTATACAGAAATTAAGTCAATGAGCATTCAGGTTAATCTGATGAGAAAACTGCGCTGAACAACATGATATAGGATTAGAACTAATATTTGTAGAAGAGTGTTAAATGCATTCAAATCAATTGACGCAACCAGCGCAATTGTTTGGCCTAATATTACTTCTGTCATATCTAATCTCTTAGAAAAAACTGATGTTTGAATGCGTCTTATGCAAGAAAATTTTCTGGGTTTCTTGAGTCTGTTGTAGGCTGTATATATGAATTCTTTCTGTATAAAAATCTGTGTTTCCGTTAACCAGCTGCAGCACCCCTACGAACGACCACAACGACCACCCTCAGAAGTCGAAACTTATGCGAGCTAGGGACTAACGAGGTCTTACCTATCCTAACACGGGTTGGATAGTAGCAAGTGAAAATCGATCGCTGAGACTAGGGCTTGAACCACTGACCAACACGGCGGTCGATTTGAAAGAGTGAACAAAGCACACACGTCGAATGAACCGGCTACCGACCGAATTGTAGAAGAATAACCTTGAAAAGGAATTATCAAAATTCAGTTTAGACGAAAAGGCACACTGGATGAAATGAAGACAACACATCTGAGGAATTTCGTGAAGTTGACGGGAAAACAATCCTGTTTCGTTCATAGGAAGAATGCAATGCTACAATGAAGAATGCTAGATTTCCAGATTCATTACAGGGGGGCGCAACGTTATGGTAGCGAAATTAAAAGAAGAGTTGGAAAACCACAGACGACTTTCTTATTATTTCCACCCTTTCTTGCCAGATTATTATGAAGATACGACGCATTGAAAGGCACGGGGGTAACAAATCTCACGGATGGCCGTATAACGATCAGAGTCCGAAGCAGTTCACAACAGTTTCAGTTACTCATCAGAGTGGAACAAGTAGATGATGTCAACCCCAATACTGCCGAATTCAACGCCAGGAATCTTCAGTTAATCAGTAAACATGACTAAGGGATCTCCGTCGCATTCCATATCTCTATATGCTTACTGCTGGCAAAGTAATCCATAAAGGACGCTATAGCAGACGGTGCCACTGAAGAAACTTGTCGCGTCGCCGCTGCCAATGGAGCAAGAAACACCACCCAAGCAAGTCCTTGTAGTGGAGCCAAAGAATCCTAAATCACCTTTTACAGCTAGCGCTGGTCCCAGTATTACAAGTAGAGATTTGTTTTCTACTGGCATTTAATTCTTTGGAAAAGGGGAGTGAAATAAAATATTAAAATCTATTACTGAAAAATAATGACCAGTATTGTGGAGCATTCAACTCCATTCTTGAATACTGTTCACAAGTGTGTAGACGCTTATCTCCGTTCCTGGCCGACAGACTAGGTTGATATGTTGATTCAGATGTTGGCCATAGATGGGGTTCGTTATGCTCCCCTAATATAATTTCAACAGTAACAACCGGGCTTGTATCTCAAGTATGCCCAGCTCGACATTAGGAAAACAAACGGCAACCTGTTATTGGAGTTCAGGACAGTTGGAGGTACTCTCTTGAAGAATAGAGACATTTCGTTGCCTGTCATCTTCACCGTGATGAGCTGCATGGAAGCGTTACCTAATGTCTTCATCAGCAAATGGTCTGTGCCTGAGCCTGTACCATCAAGGTAGATGATTGCTACTATTGGTGAGCAGAAAGAAGAACCGTTCGTTTATATCGTAGACTCTACGTTAGTCAACTATCTTAGAGGTGGGTAACCGACTCTTCCGTTTGTCTTCTGAATCCTACTGCAACTCACGTGAATAGAGAAATTCGTGATCTCATGAGTGGTGCTAGGCTGGACCATTCAACTGTCCAAGGAAAACAAGGCTGAAAGTGAAGGCGATGACATCCACCTCTACGAAGATGTCATCTGTGGGACCGAGAGAAGACTCAATTCAGGAATATCCAGGAACAGAGCTGCCTGGTGTTGGATGATGAGTTTATCTGGTGGCCTTGCAGTGAAAACTGCAGTGAAAGACGAAGAAATCTCGTTTGAGCATTCCTATGATATAGAATAGAAAAATTATGTCAAGGTCCATGAATCCATCAGGTAAAACAATTCTGTTTTCTAATCATATATAAAATACACAAGTTGAGTGACAGGAAAAATGCAAACTACGAAAACAGTGAAAAGTCTGGAGTAGCAAATTTGTTACAATATTCGCGATTCAGCAAATGTTTTGTTTTCGATTTCTAGCTGCTTTCTTCGATGACTCACTCAAACATAAATATACGAGCAATTGTATTCATTACTTATGTGCCAGTTTAGCATTGTAAATATTCATTGTTCAACATTACGAATATAAAGAGCAAATGCTGAGTAATAGGAAAAACTAAAACACACGTCCGTTTCAAAGTTCAAAGTTATAGTCATCACAAAAATATGTTCATATCTGGCATTTATTGCAAGTTTGCTGATTTTTGAGTTAATTCAGTTTTGAAGATAAGTAAAAGACTACCATATTTACAGTAATGATGCGAAAAAGTGTGTTAATGAGTTATTATTTACTTTGCAAATGAAACTTTCAGAAATGCAAAAATCAACCAAATTTTCTATCTGAACAAAAAAAATCCAACGGTATTCAATTTTGGATACTTTAGAAACTAGTTTAGCATTAATCATTCAATCAATTTATTATAATTCTATTGAGATCTCGTTAATCCTCAGCTCGCATCAGTTTAGACTAAGGGGGCGGCAGATGGTAGACAGATCGTGACGGAAATATAGATTTTGACAGATTTTTTTTCAAGAGATTCATGATAACCAATCAATTATTGATGAAAAGTCCAAAACATGTATGAAAAAGCAATTGACATTTGGCCTACGACAAGAATAACCCAAATGAATGAATATGAAGGATAAGCTAGTGGAATCGAGTATTCTTAACTTTTGCTCCAATACTATAAAATTATTGTTCCAAAAGCAATATGAGACGAAATAATTATCGTGAAAAAGGTGTTAAATACAAATTATGCTGCACGAGTATACTGCATATACTGTATATTTCAATTATTTGTGGATATTTCAAACATTATTATAAATCGATAATATAAATATTAAGATGGTAGAGAATTTTAAAAGTAAACACGACATACAAATTCAAAATGTAAACCTAGTACTTATAGCGTTTTTATTCAGAATTAATGTAGGAAAATTTTTCGGGCGTCATCGCCTTGTAAGCTGGTAGAAGGTATTAATTCATTTTAAATTGATGGAGATCATCCAGGAAACGTAACTAAGGGTTCAATGATTGTTCAATCACAAAAAAATTTATTGAAAGGAGAAAAAACGCATTGTCAAAAATAACAAGTCATTGATAAATTTATCAAATGAATGAAATATTTCATCAATTAGATTTGATTTTGTTTGTATGACCTCAGATATTATGATAATAATCAATAAAATCGTCTAACAGTTTACGTAACAAAATTATGATTTTGTTACGTACTGAATTCAAATCATAAAACAGATTATTCACATCATGTTTAGGGTGGACTTCATCTGTTTTGAATAATGATTATTTCCAAACATTCAACTGAACCTTATTTTTATTGTTGAAATCACAATAAATATCCATATTCAACAGTTTCCCATTTACAGAGCAAAACTAACATATTTGAATGATTAATACTATTTGATATAAAAATCATAAATGACTTATAAGTACGCACGAGACTTTTTATTTTTAACAAATACTACAACAAAAAATATCGATGTTAGTAGAGAGCTTGTTCGCATTACGACACATCAGATTAATTGGTAATTTCAACATTGAGGTAGTTTGTGCCCTTCGGCATAAAAAGGTATTGATGTTCCTAGAAGATATTCTTGGAACAAACATATCAATTTCTGATAATAGTACAGGACAATTTGCAATTAAATAGCTTATATACAAATAAAACAGATGCCTGATTTAGTCTTTTTCCTAAAGCTACAAAGTTAAATCTGCATAGCAGATCAGGGTAATCACAGTTTCTTGGAGGATAAGTTCCGGTCATTCTAAGAAATGTTAAAAA
>WOGP01005701.1:0-12931 GCA_015342065.1 Leptinotarsa undecemlineata | reverse complement strand
AACCAATCATTGTACCACCATAATCGGGTGATTCTATTGAAATCGATATGATGAATGCAGATTAATATGTATACCCACACTGTATACCACTAATATGTATACCACCACAATATAATTCATGAAAGAAGTGAAATTTTACTTATATGGAATACTGTCAACCTCACTGCTTAACATCCAATTTTTTGCCGTAAGGCACATGCCTTATCGTCTCTTCAGTAGCAAAGACGGATATCATTATAAGAAAACACACTCAATTCGTTCATTATTACGACTTTCTGTCAAGGAATGAGTTGAATTCACCCATATCATCCATGGCAGTACGTGATTAAAATTAATTCGCTTAAAATCTTGTTTAAATTTAAAAGAGATCAATTTTTCGAAAAGGAAATTTTTGGTTTTGTTCTCCTCCTTCTTGAAACAGAATATGTGGGAATTTTCCAAAGCAGGAAAGGAAGCAATTTTTTCAAAAATTAACGCTTCAAAAAAATGTATAGATCATGGAAAGGAGTAACTTTCAGATTCCAACGTTTTTGTATCAAGATGGAGGAGTAGAAGGCCAAAATCTTTCGTTTCCCAAAAATTAATCTTTCCTTAAAATACACCTTTTCAATTCAAGAGTTGAAATGTTATCTATGAACTTCGTGATAGTATAGAAAAATTAGAGGTGAACAGTAGGTACTTGTTCATTATTTCATAAACAGAAAGTTGATGAATAATCTTTAACGTCTGAAATATCTATTCTCTTTCACATTGAATCTCAATTGATGTATGAGCCCATCTGGAAAATACTTGATTATTACTTTCATCCAAATGCGAACTCATAGCTTCATTCTTCTATTACATATATGATCTGATTTTTTTGTAAATAGCAACTGAGTTTGAATGAATCTCATTCAAATTTGAAGATGTGAGAGCTTCCAAAAAATGTATCGTGATATTTTTTCAATGCAAAACGAGTAGCAAAAAAGTCTCCGAAACAAAAATCATTAATTTCATTAATTTCTGAGCTGTTCATTCATATACACTCAATTTATTCAGTGAGATCTACATTGTGTAGGTTGAAGTATATTTTTGAAAGTGGATACAAATGAACAAAATAAATCGATGAAAAGCAAAACATTCATTGTATATATTTCGTCTCATTTGAACATGCATGATTCAACATGCAAATAGAAAGTACCTCCAATACCGACTTCAGTAATTGCGTCGCACTACTAGTTATCTTTTTTATTTCATATGTTTTATATTCAAGAGGTACGTATGCATAACAGCTGGAACATTTTCATTTGTAGCTGTATATGGGAAATATGAATAAACATATCCATATTCATTAGTGAAATGAATATAACGAAAAAATATCATTCAGTGAGAATTCACTGTATTTCACTGCATTCCTCTCAATGAACAGAAAAAAATCCCTTTGAAATACATCAAGTTGAAAGGAAATAAAACCATTTGTTCCAGTAGATCGTGATACGAAATATATGAACCCTCAATAGTATGTTATATGGAACTCAGTCTGAAATGTATCATGAATCCGCCAGAATGTTTGATGGTATGTGACATTCAATTTCAATTCCAAACAAAAATGAACGATAGCCGGAACCATTCTGGCAGTATATAGAGTGTACCAAATTCAAAGAAGAAACTCCTGTTCTCTAACTAGATAGATGAAAACTGATGGCTATGTCTGATAGTCAAATGGTGGAAACCGCATATCGATATTTATCGTTTCTGAGTTACAGCATGTTTTTCGAAAATGAGCATTTTCGAAAAGTTGCTGTATTGTTTTTCCTGTCAAAACTTTCTTGTGTCTATGGAAACATTTTCAAAGCACTTTTTAGTGGTGTTAAAAACTTATTTTTTTCAAATTAGTTATCAATAGTAACTGATGGAAAACAATTTTTTAATGAGGCACCCTATATATTTCTGCATAGTTCATTAGAGCTTAAAATTCCTTTTTCAAAAATGTAGTACACTCGATGTTTTGCTAGAATCATCTTTGAAATATAGAGCATTTAGTTTTTTTCATGTAGATTTTGAAACGCACACTGTGATCAAGTAGGCTTTGGACGACGCGGCGATAAAACAGAAAGAAACTGTTCAATAGTAGCTATCAAATGTTAAGAAGGCTTTTCACAGCAGTAATTGAAACGCAAGGTTTCATTACATGAAACTTCAACAATAATAATTATGATGATAGAAAACATTAAATTCAATATATTTTTTCAGAGAAGGTGTTCGAAATGTTTACCAGCTTTTCCCACACACAGATGACACTTTTTTCTAAATGTTTTATGCAGAATTCATTAGTTCAATAGGACTGAGAGAAGCAAACCTTTGCATTACTGCCGCTTCCGATTCGCATCTAGATTGGTCGTCAATTCAGAAATGAGATTTCTCAATCTTCTCTACAGGTAAAAGTCCATAGGCATGAGATCTGGTGACCTGGCCGCCAACGGTTGAGTTCTTTGGGTGACTCTCCAATTATCACCAAAATTTGCAGTCAACAAATTATTATCCGGTCAATCTAGACATTGGAAGGTACATAACTTTACAACAAGCTGCAAACGCGTGTAATTGTTCAAAACATAGTTAAAAATACGATTTTGAAATTCCGAATGATTGCAATGCCTGGAAAAAGGTCAAAGGTGGAAAATCTCAAAAAAAAATGTTTTTTCACGATTTTCAGGAAAACGGTAAGTTTTATCATGAAATAACCTCAGATAAAAATTGTAGATCATAAAATTCTATACAAAAATTGTATCAATTTTTTTTTCTTGGGGCCACCATTCATGAGATACGACGAGTCAAAAAGTTGTAAAAATTATAATCGTCATTATATGCACACGTCTCCACGCCACCTATGAGATAGTGTACTTAGCGCGTTTTTTTTAACGTGGTTTCCCCAGTAGGCCTATTTCATATGTCTGTTGTGATTTTGTCAAACTGGAAACTTGCATAATAAAATATATTAGGAAGGGTTGGAAATTATAAAAGCGATTGAAATTATAAAATGTAAAAATTTATTCATCTGAGTCATAATCTTCAAATACTTCTTCTTGTTGTTCTTCTTCTTGATCTTCTTCTTCTTGATGTTCATCCTGCCTGTAGGTAAACTGCGTCAAAAGTGATGTATCGCATGTTTCCTCGTTGGTATCAAATGAATCCTCCACTATTGGTGATTCAGCATTAGAACATGACTGGCCTTGACAATGTGTACATGCCAGAGAACACAACAGTCCAAATTTTTCACAACCACATTTAGCGCCCTTTTTACAGTTGCAAAAAATTGTGTTCAGCAGTTTTTCCGGCGCAGACGAGTAAAATCTGAATAGGTTCTAATGCATTGTCGACCAACTTCCAACCCCAGTCTTTTGGGTCTAGCTGATAACTAAGCCACACTTAAATTTGGTAATAAACTCGGAAAATATGTTGAGGAGCAGCAACTGAGTTTGGAGGAAGCCAAGCTAATTGCACCTCTTTCTTATTTTTAGTGTTTTTTACGAAACATACATATCGATACTTATCTGAGGAGGTGTTTTTTTTCGGAGCTTTGTACATAGAAAGAAGAAACTGAATCCCGTTGGTGATAATTTCTTGTTGAGTCGAATTACGTTTTTTGAAAACTTCATAAAATTTTAGTTTTGTCATAGTCATTTTCCCTTTGAAAGTGTCCAAATTTGCCCACTCTCAACAATGATTTCCATGTTTATTTTTAAGGGTTTCTTTGTGTCTGTCGGAGCTACTCCTACCATATACAATGTTTCGGTATATTCAAGGTTTATTTTCTCCCAAAAGACGATATGAAATGTTGTACATCTGATCAGTGTTCCAAGTACATGAAATTTTATATCGTAAATCTTCAATATATTATATTGACCGTTTCTATCAATGTTATCTGACTGATTTCCATAATGAATGTTTGAAGTAAAAACCGCTTTCTCAGGTTTCTTCATTGTATTTCATTCTGGAAATAACTTTCATGTATGATCTATACATCTTTTTCGAAGAGTTCATCTGCAACAAAGTTGTTTTTTTTCCTCCAGAAGTATCCGGTATTATTTGATTGACTGAGAATTAAAAAGCCAAAAAGGATTTTTCCCAGAAAACTCTTTCCAACTCTTTCCAAAAATATACTTCCAATCAAACTAGCATGTTATTCAAAAATACCCCGTATATCTATTTTTTAATACAGTGATCACTTTGAATAGGTGTAGATATGCTAAAGTTCTGACAAAGTCGTTGAAGCAACCATCGTGACATGACGCCTCCAGAGCCGCGACGAAGCTTGAAAACAATCCATTGTTTCCCTATAATGCGATAATAGTCTTGAGAAATGTCTTCCGACCCACTTTCCGTTAGTTCAAGATATTGTCGTCGATCGCATGAATAAAACAAAATGCACTCAGAAGCGGCGTTCTGGAAGAACACATTTCACCCCGATATCATACAACGCTGTATATCTTTTCTGTCAATTATTTTAAGGTGAAACATAAATCGCGCGCTAAGGTGACATTTTCATGAATTTTACATGGTATGGCATTTCTGTCTTCCAATCACCTACTCCGCTGAGAACGCGTCCCACGTATTGCCACTCCACTTTCCACCGGTTCTCCTTGTTTGATTTGCAATCGCAAAAATCCGTTATTCATAATTGTCTTTGATTTTCCAGCTAATAAAGAATATAGACAAGTGGCTTGAAAGCTGGAAAATAATAATTTTTTTCAGCAACGGATGCAAGGACAAAAGTTGTATGTCCAAAAAGGTAGTTTTGAGTAAAATCGAGACTGCATATTTTTTTTAGTACTCCAATATTAATTCCCTTCATCTTTCAATATTTCTCTCGTAATTATTCAGTTATTTGTTTGCATTAGTGCTAATATTCACCAAATTTCTATCATTCAACTGAATAAAGGTAACTGATGACTTGGATATACAATAATTGTAATTTAGGTTACGGACATACAATATCATATATTGAATATTGTTATTCTTATTATCCTTATTGAAATGTAACGCCATAATCAATAAGTTCAAACGAAATACAAAAATCAGTCAGTTTCGGAATCTGATTTACCTTGTACAATATCTCTAGACGCTGCAGATGAAGGTAACGCCTCCACAAAGTTTCAATAGTCCTCGGGGATTACATTTTCGCATAGTAAATAAAGAGGGTCATGTTTTTCGTGTCCTTCTTTTATTAGTGTCTTTTTGAATGTTCAATATCAGAAAGTCTTCACATTCTCAAGTATAACTATTGATGAAATTACTTTTGTGAAACGTGACCATTCAATTTCTAACCATTAGACTTGATTACCGCTTCTGTCACAAGTAGTATTCATCATAATTTCAGATGCCAACTGGTTCAGATTATAGGAGTCATATGTTCAACTATTTACTGCCAAGGCTTCATTCTTGCCATTTGTACACCCCATTCACGGGAGGTGCATACCTTTTTATATCTTTTAGCACGTCCTATAGCGGCGAGCATAGAATCCATCACTTCGAGGTATGTATGCGGTTTTGTTCGCCGCAAGTACCTACCTGAAAATGTAGATACATGTTTAACACTGTTGAGTAAGATTTGCAAATATTTCAACAAACAACTTTCAGTTTCAGCAGATCCTTTTTTGCCTTGTCTCATCCCATAGATATGAATAACTATCTACAGATGGTAGATGTTGGATCCCACTCGGAATCGCAACGACTTAGGCAGCGTGAAGTTGCTGTGCCGCTTTTTCCGGTTTCAAAGGTATACATATGAGGATAAATGCATGATCGCGCTCCTAGGGTCAAAATGCTTCTGAGTTAACATCAATCTACAGGGAAATAGCATGGTTACTGCAGTTGCTAAAAGGCCCACTAGCAGCTTCAAAACCAATTTTTGCAACTTCAGAGGAACTATAAACTCAGTGCACCAATATCTGCAATCAAATAGTCCTCATATTTTGGCACTCACAAAAACCAAAGTGCTTCAACAAACCCAATCCATTTTCTATGATTTTCGCTCCCAATTCAGACGTTACTTTGGAATGTCTCTTTTTATCTGTCCTTTCAACGACAGGAAATGCTGGAACCCCGAAACTTTGATATTATGTGGCTCAAAATAATATCACAAAAGATCTCCAAATTCATAAGCTGTGTTTATCGACCACCGTGCGATGCATAATATAGGGCACTATTCTCTTAACTTGTAAACACTAATAACTCTTCTGCAAATAAGTCATCCCAGTGCCGAAATTTCCATATTCGGTGCTTACAAAGTTGCGAAGCTGAGGCTTTTGCAATAAGCAGCGGACTTACTCAGATTATAAATGAGTCATCCAGGATTCCTGACTGTGAGAGAGAATATGTTAGTCTTCTTGATCTATACCCAACAACCAATTCAGAAATTTACACAGTCACTCTGAGGTCTCTATTGGGACCTTCTGACCACAAACTCATTTTAGTGTTGAGTGAATTACCGATAAATATTAGGGAACAATTTAAGCCGCGAAAGTTTGGCATTACAGATCAGCTGAATGGTTGTATCTTCAAGACCATTTCCGAAATTTCCCCTGGCTCTATGTTTGTTTCAGCTTTAAAGATCTATCAACTTGTGCTTCTGAAGTCACCGAAGTTATTCTATCATCTATGAATACATATATTTCTTATTCAATGAAATGAACTTTTAACGGCAAACCTTTGTTCAACAAAATTGCGAGTCAACCGTCGCACTCAAAAGTATCGCCTACCGCCAGTAGCGCCAAAATCCAGTACCGAAAACCAAACTAGGTTTGTTAATGCTCCAACAGCTACAATCTTTTGATAAATGAAGGTAAATAACTTCACGTTTGCTAATCTCAACGTGTCTAAATCCTTCGGGTCAGTAGCTGATGCTGTTAATCAGAACTTCACCTAATACACAATTCCACCACTAACACAAGCGGATGGTTCAATTGCAAGAACAGCCATGGTAAAAGCAAATCTACCAACTGAACAATTTGAACCTATTCGAATTTGATGGTTGAGTCAACATTTCCAAATTTGTTACATTAAAAGTTGCAGGGGTAGTTATTAACTTTTTCATATATTGTCTATATTTAAAAATGATTCGCATTTTTGGGTATTCCCACTGATGATGTTTACGTTCACCTTCTCACTACGAACTGCTTCATAAAGAAATGTTTCTGAGAAGAGAGGACTGGATTCTCCACGAGAAAGAAATATTAAGAGAAGATAGTTGTTGCTTCACAGATGTATCAAAATCACCTTCCGGTTCTGGTGCAAGATTTTTCAGTCGCAGACCCAGGACAGAGATATCAAACTGCCTGGGAACCTATGCGGCTATATTTCAAGCAAAAATTTACGCTATTGAATTGTGTGCGGAGAGATTGGAATAATCCAACCTCATACACAGCGTTAGAAGCGCTTGGCTCCTACCAAGCAACATCTAAATTGGTAGCAAATTGTCAATAATGACTCTACTCGATAGGAAGACTTAACAAATTGTCTCTGGTCTGGATTCTAGGCCAAATTAACGATACGATTTATGGATTGCTGGTAGAATCTTCCAGGATTGGCTCACTCCGAGGCGTTTATTTATCCTTCGAAGCTTGATACCAAACAGTGGTTGGACTACAGTAGGGATCAACTACGATGTCTAACAGGTCTTCTCACAGGTTACTGTCATTTTAATCATCATATACAGAGATTCGGACTATCGGAAGACAGTGTGTCGCCTCTGAAAAATGATGAAACAGTAGAACACATACTTTATGCCTGCCCCACTGGGGAACGGATTAGGTTTTTAGAGTTCGGCAGAGCTGTACTGTTACCATCTGACCTGAAAGACCACTCATCATATAAACTAATTGGCTTCGTTGAGAAGCTGGGTTCATCTGGTCGAATGTGAATAGGTGTGAGCCACAATAAACCCTTGCGGGTGGCGGCGGTGGGTCAAATAGACCCACTCACTTTGGACCTAACCTAACCTAACGTTCTCGCTAAGAACCGACATTTCCCAGAACAAGTGCGTGGAAGCCAATATTTTTTCAAATTGTAAAATGTATTAACATATAATGCTGTTGTTCAAGAGTGGGCAATAGTGGCCTATTGAAATTACTCGACAACAGGTTTCTTCCACCACCAGTAAAAGTAAAATAGACAGTGGATGACTTAGTTTTGGATGATGGAGAACAATTTCTCAATATTTCAGTCAATTCAGCTTTTCGCTCAAATGCTTCACTCAAATATTTTCTGCAAATGCCTTACGATTATGTTTGTCCTACGGTAAAATTCAAGTCGAGCATGTAAAACGTGTCACTATTTGGTAAGGAGCCAGAAGAACAGGTGTGAAGTGCAAATTGACGAATTAACAACTGATGGTGATAGTGAAATTACTGAATTCTTGTAATAAACAACAAACTTCACATATTGTGGACAACTTGCCACTCGATTCGATAATATCGACTCAACTGAGATTCTCTAGTCTTACCATAGTTCCAAGTTTTAGAAAACGCGCCTCATGATATTAAGGCGCGTGAAAAAAAGTGCTATGGAAATAACATTTCGAATGAAAACATAATAAACTACAATTTGGAGGAATCTGAAAGCGAAACTCATCATCACATTTATCTACCCGTGTATTTATGATACTCATTCCAACCATATTGTTTTTTTATGGTTCCTACAAGTCATATATTTCGAAGTATATTCTTCTGGGCTCAGTTTTATTTTCCGTGAATTTCTTGCCTTCAATGGAAAAAAACACTATTGCTGAAGTGGGTGTCCTGAAAAACGAGTTTTCGCTAACTGAAAAAAATGGACAAGTAAAATGACTCCAAGTACTAAAACATCATTTTTATCAGGAAAAATAAATATTTATCATTCTGATAATAAGCAAAGTAGTGTTACTGAAACTTCAACCAGAGCGTGTATAAACATGAAATATTATATTTGCTAGTGACAATTTGAGAAAAATATGCTCTGAGCAATGAAACAATGACATAAGTTTGGTAGTCACGAAAAACAAAGGATATTGTAGAGTAACTATTACATAACGGAAACTGAAGAAGATTTGAAGAATTCAAATGAGCATGTTAGAAAGATAAATATACATAAGCGAGATATTGAAATAACCATTACAGTTACGATTACGATAACCGTAGACTCATTTCAATAAAAATTTGTGAGCACAGTTGAATTTTGTTCTGTTACTCTTCAACTTGATCCTCTTTGAAACGTCACAATAGGATAAATAGATTGAATTTGCAAATTCTCAAAAATTTGATGAATACAGGTTTCTCCGCGTGAAAAAAACCATACAAAGAACGAGAAATGATAATAATAATTGTTGTATATCAATAAGGCTAAATCTATTGAGAACATGAAGGCCCGGAATACAAATAACGAACCTGTCGAAGCATGAACAAGAATGGTTTTTGTCATCACAAAAGAAAAAACTGCAGTTAACAATGCAGCAAATTCCTTCCTAAGTGACACTTCCTGAAAAACATAATTGGATAATCATCTCAATCGGCTATAAAGCAGTCGCACAATAGCCTATAAAATCCGAGATCACAAAAACGATTGCAGTTATTTTATCGTCAAGAAGTACGTTATTTATTTTGTGGTTTTTCTCTTGACATAACCTAATGGTTTTGCAAATCTGAACTTTCTAACTTGCCTCTACCATTGCTGTTGAGTTTTTTCTTTCGGTCAAATCACGTTCGGCAATATAAACAAGAATTACCACGGTAAATGTGAAATGTTAACGCGTATTGTTTATAGCCCACAATTCAAATAATTGAGATATTATATAATAGTCCTCTTTTACTTTTTTCTTGCTCAAGATTCGATTAGTTGTGAGGTGTGACAGTAAATGATATCATTACCATGGCGTGGGTTAAGGGGTCTGGTTGCTGAAAACAATTGCGGGTCCACACACGTTTTCAAGATATTATTTTCCTGGTATTTTATATTTCGGGAGAAACATCTACTAAATTTTAATATACCACAATCGAATGGAAAATAGCATATGACACACAGGAGAATATTATTGTTGGAATATGTTGTAATTTTCACCTTCAGATAAAAGTCAATTCGTAAACAGAAACGAAGAAAACATTTTTTCAGTCTAGTTTAGAAATTATTAATGAAACAAATTTAACGAAATTGCCAAAATACCTTATGGTAGAATAACTCATTCAAACCTCAGTCATCTTCTGATTATGCTAACTGGGTTAGCAAAACGCGCGTCAGCAGACGGAATTTTTCTTCTGGCGAAGGAAATGTGTTTTCTCGCCAGTAGTAACAAATTCATTCTACTCATCAACATGACCAGTAGCTTATATTATACGGGGTGTTCCAAACCAAGTCGGCACCAATGTCCACTCCTTTATTATTGATGCTACGAATTCGGGGAGAAAAAACTCTCAGCATTTTCAATAGCCTTCTCGATCCCGAGAAAGAAAGAAGATTGACAGTAGCGTTTGCAAAATATTTCATAAAATGATATTTTTCAAAAGAAAAACCGTACATTTCGATTCGTAATAACATTCTTAACAAAATGACTCATATTACCTTCTTTCCTAAAGTTGAACATAGAACCGACTTATGTGGAAATACTCATTTATTTCACACGTACAAAAAATTTCTATGTTTTGGTAGATAAAGAGTTATAAAAATTAAGTAAATATTCAAAAACACCGCCTTTTTGCTGAACACATATGTTGGCCTTTCTCTTGACACAACGTGTTGCTTTCAACACAATTCGGCAATCAATTCTATTATTTATAGTTCAATTTTAATTTTTCAGTTCATATAAATCATTATGTATTATTTTGTGCACTTCGTTTTTCAGAAATCACCAAAAAAATCTAGAGGTGTAATTTCTGGTATCCACCTAACAGGACCATTGGTAGCAATCCATCCCTTTTCAAAACAATATCGCAACATTTTTTTTTGCCATTGAAATTATGTTCCGGAGCTCCATCCTGCTGAAAATAGATCATCTGACGAGCCTTCAGATCAAGATAATAAAAAAATTCTTCCTCTAAGTGCACCACACCAAATATTAACACTATAGCGTCTTTGCGGATGGTGGGGATGTATTATGTTTACTCCAATAATGAAAATTCTTTCTATTATACATTCCACAATTTGAAAAATTAGCCTCATCATTCCAGATAATAATTATTATATAGAAGTTTGGATCGTGTCTGCATGTATTTATAAGTCACCGACAAAACACCAATTGTCTCTCATACCAGGTTCTAGTGTTTGACCTGCTCCTAATTTATAATTTAACGAATTAAAGAATTAACTGTCTTGAACAAGTTTTGATTTTTAACAATACTTCACTAACACATCTAATTTATAAACACCACTTAGCAACTAACGCTTAATTTATCTTCACTATTTGTTAACCTTTCTTCAAATGCAGGATTCACTTTCTAGCTACATACTCCCTCTCTAAGCGAGGTCACATTCTTTTATATTAGCGACTAACATTCTAGAGACATCCAGCGGTTTCGGTACTAATCTATTCTTTTCCCTGCGGTTCGTCGATCGCATTCCTCTCGCGGTGGGTCATATGTTTGGGGTCTGAGATACCGGTCAGGGCCGGCTTCAGATTCATTACAATAAGGAGAAATCTTATACTTCTTCAGAATGCGTTGAATAACAGACGGTGGAACCACTATTTCTCTAAATAAATCTCTGATAGAATCATTAGGATTCACCTCGAAGTATGCTAAAATGCCAATTTCTGTATTTCCAGATATTACAAAACGTTTTTCAGTTCTCCTCTTCCCAAAATATTTTTCGCTGTTCCCAAATCGACGATGAAGCACAGCAAAAATCGCCCATTAGGTAATTCACGACCGGGGAACGAATAGATGTAGTGCTGGACTGTTCTAATGCTATTTTTCTGGCAAACCAAGTAGGATTATAACGTATCACGTTTTTCTTGATGTGATAACGGCATTTCGAAAAATATTCCAACAGTAGTTGACAGTTGAAATAATTTATGTCATTGTCGTGATATACTTGATAATATTTGATGAATAGTATTTCAACAAAGTTTCAAGGCAACTTGATGACTCATAATGATTCAGTTACATCGAATCAAACACTGCTTTTTCAACTGCATTAATATGCCGCTACAGATATATTTTGATTCACAAAACAAATACGGCTAGTGGAATGACTTCCAGATGGAAATTATCGTTTTGTGAATCAATACCAAATAGCTCAGGGGTGTAAAATGAGATGACACCCCCCGACGACATGAAGATTTCGATTTTTACGAGTTCAAATCTCGGCGCAATTTTTTTGTTTCTGCTGTTAGTAACAAAATATTGCCAAAATTGAGTGTTTGAACAATCATGATAGAGACATTTTTTTTGTACCAGAGAAATCAATAAATATTTCCATATAAGTCGCTCATTTTCAACTTTAGGAAGAAAAGTGATATGAGCTTTGTTTTTGGGACTGTTTTTGCGAATCGAAATTCATGATGAAATATAGGGTGTTTCATGTTGAAAAATATAATTTTATGAAATATTTTGAATAAGCGACTGCCAATTTCATTTTGTCTCCAGCATCGAGAAAACTATTGAAAATAATACTAGTTTAGTTTCCGGATTCAACCGAAATCGTAGCATTAATAATAACGGAGTCGGCAATGGTGCTGACTCAACACCCTGTATATTAGTCCAATAGTTCACTTCACATGTAGTAGTAATAATACAATTTATTGGTAAATCGAATTTGATCATCTCTTTCGCCAGTTCATATGCCAAATTTTATGAAACTATGATAAAGTTACCGTTTTGCTTATTTTTGACAGATATCCCCTTTATTTTAAAAAACAAGTTTGGTTAATTGTCATCAATTCATGAATACATAACAAACTCTCAATGGAGTTTAACTTTTATGATACATT
>WOGP01005700.1:0-12931 GCA_015342065.1 Leptinotarsa undecemlineata | reverse complement strand
GTTCAGTATTTCAAAAGTTATTTGAAAAAACGAAAATAAAAATAAAACTTCAACATCCTGTATCTTGGAAACGAAGCAATTCCGGACATTTATTTATTTGGACAATTCATATTAGAATATTGTGAGGAATCACCTCCTGAAGTTTGTCAAAGTACTCTTGAATCACCCTGTATATCCAATATTATTTGGGTTTTGTCAATTGAGATCAACTGTTACTCAACAAATCACCACAAGATATGCTTAATGTTATCTATAACATAACTATGAATACACTCAACATTTTGTTCCTATCAAAAAATGTTCTACTGAAAAATTTCCCAGAAGATTCTCATCTGATTTGAAACGTCTTATTTACTTGATCACACAGACCAGTGGAAGAAATCGTATCTGCGTAAAGTTTGTGTCGATGTATGATGAAGTATTAGGAAAAAAAGGAATAGAAACTTTTGTTTCTACGTAGTACGGATTAAGGGGTAAACAATGAAAATTAAAATGCCATTTGGGTTCTTGTGGACATATAAAAAGCAGTTTATGTGGAGCCAAATTTCGGGCTTCTCAGCGGCCATGATTCAGTCTGACAGCTGTAAATTTACCTGAATATTCGGCAGTGAGTAATATTAAAGCATTCTGGAATTTTGTGAATTCCAATGTATGCATAATATTCTACCAGATGTGATGTATTATGGCGGGAGAAAGTGTAGTTGGGCTTGCTAATATGTTCCAAGATTACTTTACCTCAGTGTACTCTGTAATTAACTGCCCCGAGTATGAACCTCTAAACTCCCCTCTTTTGTCTGTTTCCAATATGTGCCTGTCAATTTCCGAAATCTATGAAAGACTTAAGTAGCTTGAATGCTTCTAAAGGACCTGGTCCAAATGGTATTCCTCCATTATTATTGAAGCACTATAACTTTATCCTAGCACAAATCACTACACATTATCTTCAACAACTGTATCAAACACGGCATTTTTCCAGACTTCTGGAAATATAGCTTTGTATCCCCTATATACAAATCTGGCAAAAAGTCTGATATTACAAATTACAGAGCAATCTGCATCCAAAGTACTATTCCCAAAGTTCGAGATTTTCTTATCAGTAAACACTTGATACCATTCTTACATCCATTACTTACTAATCAACAATTAGGATTTCGCTCAGGGAGTTCAACTGAACTCAATCTACTTGTCTATGTAGATTATCTCTTGAACATCTCAGACGTAGGTGGCTACGGTCATTCCATTCACACAGATCTTTCCAAGGCATTTGTCAACTATACTCGTTTATTACAAAAATTTGAACGCATGGGAATTTGCGGCAACCTCTTCTCTTGGATACAAAGTTATCTCACTAATCAAATACAGGTAACTCAAGTTAACGGATTAAAATCTTCTGGAAGCTTAGTGCCAGCCGGTGTTCCTCAAGGATCCCATTTGGGACCATTGATATTCAATGTTTTTATATTCAGTACTGCTTTTCTAATGCAGTATTTCTAATCTTCTCAGATGATTTCAAATTTTACAAGAAAATCGATTCACCGGACGACTGTGTAGAACTCCAGAGGAATCTGAACCAACTATCAAGCTGGTGTTCTAACAATGGTATAGAACTTAATATACGTAAATGCCATTCCATAATTTTTAGCCGTAAACGTATCCTCTTAACGTTCTTTCACACTATAAATCAAGTTCCACTCAGTAACGTTACGGAAATAAAAGACTTGGGTTTAGTCCTAGACAGCTCTTTTTCATTTCAGCCTCACATGTCAGCCATTGTTAATAAATCTCTCAACATGGTAGACTTATTAAGATGCATCTCAGATTTCACTGTCAAATGCTTAAAAATTCTGTACTGCTCTCATCTTGAATACCTACCTTCTGTATGGAACCCTTCATATGCAAACCACATCCATATATTAGAACAAGTTCAGAGAAAATTCCTAAGATTGGTCGCGATTAAATCCAGAATTACTCCTGAGAACCACATATGTAACTAACTCTCCTCAACTACATTTTCTCATAGAGCTTGAAACTCTCCGTAACGGAAGAGACACTAAAGACTCGAAAATATTTTTTTTATAATTACTAGAACTGTCCCTCATTGCTATCCAAGATCGGACTTTCAGCCTCTCCTAAATTTTCTAGAACTACAATTTGTCAACCACACTGTAGAAGAAATCAGTACCTTCATTCCTTTATATCACGAACTATAAGAACGGCAAAAAAACGGACCTCGATTTCTTGAACTTCTACATCAGAATCTCAGTTTCAGAAGCAGCTTGATTCAGGGTGAAATACGTAGTATCTGCGAACGTCTTTATAATAGAACGTTTAATCTAGTGACACGTTATCTGTTTAAAATCTGTTTATACATTATCATATGTACATATATTTGATTAATGTTTGTATTTTTATATTTTTACAATTTGACTAGTTTCATATATTTACTTTTTTTATTCTATCTATACTTTTGTATTGGGCATTATGTGTAGCTATCTTTAATTTTTGATTTGTATTGAGTGAAATGGGTCTTGAACCCGTTAATGAATAAATAAATAAATAATTGAATTCAAATATTGAAATTTCACTTTTCAGTAAATTATCTCAGGACCAAAGACGTATCGAAGACGGATTAATTTTATTTAGCGTAAAGGACAAAGATTTATTAGGTTACAATAACCAGTATATAGGAGAAGCTTTTCTACCTTTTTGTGATATTGAAGAATCAACAAGTCCAATTGAATATACATCTCAAGTTCATTTGCAACTAGGACGGCCTACTCAAAAAAGTGAGTATATAAATTTAATTAATTAAAGAAAAACACCCGGTCGCATTGGCATCACCCAAGAAGGTATTGTTGCATTCTTGAGAACAGTTTTTAACAAAAAGCCAGGCAGTTTGGCCAAAGGTCTCCTCCCATAAGGATTTTGCACGATCTTTTCTTTCTGCTAATAAGCAGGTGCAAATTCAAAAGGGTTTCTCACAAAGTGTAATTATTTTTTGCTTGTTTTCAGCAATGGCTTCCGAAGGAATAAAAGCTCTGGAACACAGACAAGGTGATAAGCTCGCCAAAGATTTTATGAAAAGATTCAGACAAAGAATGGCATCATAAATATTCAGACTGTTTTATATTAATTTTAATGTTTCAGCAACCAGATCGAATAGTTTTATATTTATCTTTTATTTGTAGTGTTTTATTTTACATTTGCAATAAAAATATTTTTTCTAACAATTTGTGTTTTCGTTGGTCTCACAGAAAGGTAATGAAAGAGCTTGCCTGGAAGGAAAATAATATATTAAAGAAAATAAATAACCCAATTTAAACATTTTTATGTTAACAACTAAAATGAGAAAAAGCTGTACTGAATTGTATAAAATTAATGATTCAATGAAAATTCAGTACATTGAGAAATATGTAAAAATACCCTCAAAGAAAGGCAGTGAAAGCAGTATAAATAAAAACAGCAAAGAAAATTCCAGTCTGCTATTTCTTCGGACTAGCATCAAACATGCCAATGTACAGAAGGAAAATATTTCTTCAAAATCTTATTAAATAAACTTTGTACATACAGCATTCAAACAATACATTTCTATGAGATACAAAATGTTACTGTAGATGTTCTGAAAACAATGCAGAAGTACAATAACAAGAAATATCTACAAATAATGAAAAAATGTTTTGTACATCTTTCCACCTTACATACTAATTACCACCTACATTAAAAAAATATCAAATTTACGTAATTTTATTACGAATTTGCAGATAAAATCATGAAAACATAACACTTCTCTTGATATATAAATTTGTTTCCTTATTCATAGATAGATATTGCAATGTTACCGATAGAGGAAAAATTACACCGGGGAATAAATTTTTGGAAAAGCTGAGAACCAGAATGAATCTCTGAATTGAAGCATCACATCAGAATTTTGATGTGCTCCAACCTAAAATGAGTGAAGGTTTCGCAGTCAGTTCAATTTTTTTATCAGGACACACACAAGGAGTTGGCATTTTCAAGAGTACAAAGACTCCTGAAGATTCCAAGCAAAACGTTGAAAACGATGAATACTACAGCCAACTCCAGAACCAGTCATAAGATGGAAGTGGCAACACTGTTCAGAGTCCTATATTTTGAAAATGAGGTTATATTATAGTTTTTCCATAGTTGAGCACCTTGGAAGTTGATGAAGAGAGTAACCTAACTAAACCTTGCACAAACATGTTTTATTAATATTCGTATTTTGATATTCCATACATTTTCTTATCACAAACCTCATTCAAGCATATGAAAGTACAAGTCTTACCACTCAAAACCCATTGTGAACGTTTTAGATTACATTTCGTTTATTAGATATGATCAATTATTGAAAATTAGATTACCGTTTTCATTAGACTGTTTCATCAAATTCATAATCGCTCTGTTGGTCTTAAATTTCATGACCCAAGAACTCTAATATAAATCTACAGAATCTCAAACCCGGTGACCCCAAAACTTTAATGAGGTTATTAGGGTTTCTTTAATTCCTAGTTTTCAAGGTAATGAAGTCTGGAGTTATCAGATTATAGGTTATGCATTTGAAGTTATCAGTGTTTGTTAAAAGGTGCGAAAAGAGGTTTAGGTAATATGGGAATAGCATTTAGATTTATAGAATTTAGCATTTAAACTAAAGGCTTTATGGAAAATTTTAAAAATTAAACCAAATAATTCAAAATAACTTTTTAGGGGACGAGTTGTACTTTCAGATGTATGAGGGAGTTCTGTACAGTGTTTTTGCATTTATATAATGATATCAATTGCCATAATGAAGGATCAATTCTGACATGAATTCGGATTCTCTAATTTTGAAAAATATCGACCTGTATTATTAATGAGTAATGAAGCAGTTTGAAGCGTTTCTTTCATTTTGTTATTTTTTTTTACTTTCACAGTCCACATTTATCAGATGAGGTATTTAGCTCCTGGTAATTAGTACATGTGACCATAAAACATAATTATGGATACTGAAACAGAGGAATGTTACAGTAAAATGGAAATTCAGGATAATGGACAACGGAGATAAATGACACTTAAACAAAAATAAAGAATACATTTCGAAAGTGCCTCCAAAAGAAGTCAACCAAATCCAGAAAAAATCCAACGAATTATTTTTGGTTTACCCACTACAACTGAACCTACACAAAAACAACAAATAACAGAATTTATTACAATTCAAAAAACCAACAAAACAAAAACTTCTCACCATTAATGAAAGAAATTACACATGAAAAATACACGCACGCTTCCTTTCCAGCTTAAATATAGGATATTCCAGGATAGCATTCTGTAGCTTGTAGGAAAAACTATTTCCTGAAGGTCACTGATGAAATAGTTACAGATACTTTTGAAAAACTTGTATTATTCGAGAAGATGAACAATTTCAGAGAAACTGATGCTATCATTACAGCCCCCAACTCAACTCACAAACAGAAAGTTACTCTTGTTCGATTGATGACCTATTTATTTTGTAGAAATTCATATTGAATGTATGATAAAGAAAATAACTTTTGTCTAATTTCTACTAAGTTTATTATTTGTTACAACTAGTTTCGGTTTGTTAGACCATTCTCAAGTAACTGATGTTACTTACTGTTGTTGAGGTAAGCCTTGTCAAAACAGATGTGAAACTTATAGAAGTAAAGCATGTCAGCACAATGAGATAAGTTACTAAGTTAAAATATCTTGATTGCTGACTAGGATACAATATTCACATGAATAATTTTCAATTAAACATACAAATGTGTTTAAATTATAATTTAAAGGTAGAATACCATGTGCTAGATACGAAGAAAAGAGAGAAACAAGAAACATTACAATGACATATGTCATAGGATTCAGTTTGATATAAGTTAGTCCATGATGAACTTATTTCAAACTGAATCCTATGGCATATGTCATTGTCATGTTTCTTGTATCTCTCTCTATTTTTTCTTTGTTGCTAGCACACCGTCTTCTACAAGCAAATTATAATTTAAACACCTTTTGATGTTTCATTAATAATTATTCCTACTACTATTGCGCCTCAGTGAGGAATCAAGATATTTCAACTTAATGACTTGTCTCATTGCGTTGACATGTTTTACTTGTAGCTTTTCCCTGAATATGATAATGAATTTTATAGAAACATTGGAATAACTTGCTTTATAAGAGTACACTTCCGTTGGGTGCCACGTTTGCTCAAGTTAGACCAAAATCATTATCGAATGAACATTTCCAACGCTCTGTTGGCGCAGTTTAGGCGCAATACGTCCGAGATGAAACTTAGATTCACCATTATACGCCCCAAAGAAAAATACAGTCCATACCAAGTACTGGGAACCAGTTCTAAAAAAAAGCGAAAATTGTTTTTCAGCTGGGAAAGTGATGGCGACTTTTTTTGGGATAGTCAAGGAGTTATTTCAATCTATTATTTCAAAAAGGAAAAACCATTACAGGAGCATACTAAGTATCACTACTTGACAATTTGAGCGCAGAACTTGCAGGAAGACGGCCATATTTGCAGAAAAAGAAAATCCTGGTCACCAAGACAAAGCACGTCTTACACGTCAGCGGTGGCCAAAGAAAAAATCCACGAATTACGGTTTGAACTGCTTGACCATCCGCCTTACTCACCAGATCTAGCCTCAAGAGACTTCTTTTTGTTACCTCATCTAAAAATTGCGCTTGGAGGACAGAGATCTTCGTCAAATGAAGAGGCAATCACCTTCGAGGATAATTATTTTGCAGAGAAACACGCTGAGTACTACTTCAACGGGTTACAGAGATGAGCATCGCTAGAAGTGTGTACAGTTAAAAGGAGACTATATTGAAAAATAAAAAAAATCTGAAAAAATATCTTGTATCTTTGTTAGGTTGGAAACACATTTATTTTTTCAAATAAAACACTACTCCTATACCAAACCAAAAACTGATCAAGAGCTGATAGTTTCTTACAGCATGTACTTTCTCCAGAAGAAATACTTTATCCCTAAAATTTCCTACTCATCTTTTTACATTAAATCTATAGATACAGACCACCACTTTTTGGTATTTCTTTCCAGTTTCAGTTGATACTCGCCCCGATACAAAACTAAAATTTTTACAATAACATGAATGCAAAACTAAATACGGTTACTGTACAAATATATCTGAAAAAGAAATAACATTTCTACAGAAAAATTCTTGCCTGACCGTAGCTCAGTCGAACAGCAAAGACTTCCTACTTGATAACGGCTCTAGGAGCATGGACTGCCGCTCTTCCAGTGGCGTAGAATACATTTGAAGTTCAGGGTTTCCCTCTTGCATACTATCCAAGTGAAATCGGAAAGTTTCTTCCGTCAATTCCCTTCTGGGCGTCGAGGAAAAGCTGTGATCACTAAACAAATGTCTATCCGATATTAAAGATTTCCGCGCGCGTCCCAAATTCTCCGTAAAATGCACGTGTCGAGACGTTGGTGTCGGGTATAAAATTGGAGACATTTGAGGTTCGTAAGCACTCGGACACTTCAAAATGCTTTTGGAAGCAATTGGAAGCATCGATTTCAAGTTATCAACAATTTTTATTTGTACCTCTTTTCGGCAAATTGTTGCGGCTTGCGTGCGGTCCTGGCCAACGGTTTCAGGAAACACTGCTTCGTCTTCGATGATGCTGGATATCCTACAAGTTTTTGACTGTAAAAATGTTCGAGATTTTCTTTTTCTCTTAGCAGTGAAAGGTTCAATAAATCGTTGGTGTTTGGGTGTAGGCTCTGTCTCATCTTCAAGCTATAAAATAAGATATAACAGTGATAAATGATAGGAGCCCTCGCTAAACTCAAGAAACATATTTTTATAAAATCATAAACAGAAGTCCTCCACACAGATGTGATTTTGGTTATAAGATATTGTGTTTTATTGTGGCACGGAGGCAAATATAGCTATTATCAATCAATGTATTAATTTTGTATTTTTATAAAAGTATTTTACACAAGACCTTTAAATTCTTTACCTTTGTCAAGATTGTTTCTGATTGTTTTAGTTCCTAAGCCTGCTTTGTCAACAAAACCTAAACTTTTATGACAATAAAGCATTTCTGACTCTGACTCTATTTCATTTCATTGAACATTTCATATATTACGGTACATCAAAATAATCTTTGGTCTATCAAGACAGAAGAAATGTGATCTCGTGGTATTCATGACAAATACTCAATGTATATATTTTCCCTTTTTGTATTCCAAAACGTATAGTTGTCTGGGGTGTTTCGCTTCAACGGGTAACATCATACTCAACAAACAAAACCCATACGACGGTAGTGAATAATGAGAAATTAGATTCAAAAATAATAAATACAGGGGTTCCACAGGGTTCAATCTTGGGACCAATATTGTTGTCAACCTTTCTGAGTGACATTGATGACACCTGTACCTTCGCAAATCAAACAACAATATATGCTGATGACACTAATATTCTGATGTCACACAATAATATTGACCAATTGACAAAATCAATTGAAATAGAAATGAAACAGAAAGATGTAGCCTTGAAAATGGCCTCATCTTGAATAAAAAAAAAATTATGTCCGGTTTTTGCCAAAAATCATAAATCCAAATGTGACCTATACTTAACCTTATCTCTACAATCTATGGAAACCATCATTATCTTAGGTATTACTTTGGATAGTAAGCTAACATGGGAAGCACACATAAACACTGTATGTCCAAAACTAAGCACTACATGCTATATTATAAAAAACCTGCGAGATACTGGAACTATTATATTTTGGAATGGTTCAGTCTACTTTGCAATATGGCGTGATTTTTAGGGGGCCTCTTGTCACTTTGAATGGCATTTGTACCTCAAAAAAGAATTATAAGAACAATGTGTCATCCTCATCCAACTACAACATGTAAATCTTCATTAAAAATCTCCAAATACTAAACCTTCCGTGTTTGTATATTCTTGAGCTGATTATGTACATTAAGAGACCAAAATGGATACTAGGAATAAAGACTTAAACAACCCTATGCAAGGTTATCAGTCTGTGAAAATTCACCAAAGCATATTGGCATCAAATGTTTCAATAAAATAATAGATAAAATAGATGTGAATCTGAAATAAATTGAGACATTATTTTCTTGAAAAAATATTTTATAATGTTGAAGAATTTTATATTTCCTCATACCCTACTATTGTGAAACTGTATAATTTTTTTGATTTGTTTTGCAACTATACACTATCTTAACAATTCATTTGTAGATTACCTAGTATAATATTTTCATTGATGAATAAATTCTTTTACATTATTATTATGTCATATAGAAAATGAGTTTTTTAAAGGCTAATCGCTCCGTGTTCTGCGAATGAACTCTACTCCGAAGTGATTTAGACAGAAGTTATAAAGTACCTACATCTGTAAATAGATAATGCACTTAACCCTCAAAAAAAATTATCATTGTTGAGCATTTTCAAACTAACTCACACAATAGAAAAACAACTCACCTCAGCTGATCTGACTCTTTTCAATCTCTCCCTGAACGACTCCTCTGACGGTGCTTGATAATCAGTCAGATGCTCGTGATACCTGTCCTTTTTCAACAACTTGATGTTGTAGGAATCATTCGACAGTTCTCCTTTCTTCGCACCACAGATTTCGATGTTGTATGTATTTGCCAATTGAAGAGAAGCTATGAAGTACCTAACAACTTCTGCCGAAGATTTACCTTCGACTATGGAAGAAAATGCTTTCGTTTCATCCACATTCAAGTCTTCCATGATATGAGAACCATATTCGTGGATGTTGAAATCTCTTTCTTTTAGGTTTTGAAGAATAGGAGTGATGGTAGACCTCCATTCGGAAACTCTGGTTCGGGACTCGCGTTTATCTTGTTCTTTGGATTGATGGTCATCTTGAAGGTCTAAATCGACAAAAAATCAATTTACTTGAAAAAATGTCAGAGCAGCATGATCAGGTGAAAAGACAAATGTTTAAAATGGCAATAACGCAATGATGAATCAATTAATCACGGCTAGGAGATGTTAACGGGTACCAATTTTTCAATCCTTTCACTCCTTTTCAAAGTTATACGTTTATTTTAATCATTCGAGTGTTTTTAGTTCAATGAACATCCATACTGCTATTTAATGGTTAGAAGGCAGGCCTATGATTCATCATTCACAAATTAATTGCACAATCTTCAACACATTTTTTTGGGTCCTTATCAACAAAATAAGAAGTCTGTTAAAAAAATAAGGTGAATTTTAATTTTTCTCAAAAAATGTTTGTTAATTCATCAATGTTTATTTGTCCCCTTCAAAGTAGTTCCCCTCAGATATAAGACACTTGTGTCAGCATTTGATCTAATCCTCAAGGCAATTCTGATTTGCACTTTTTGGTGTATCCTTGAACTCTCTCAGCGATTCAATTTTTATCTCCTCAATCTCCGCAAAACGCCGTCCTTTCATACGTCTCCTCAATCTTGGGAATAGGAAAAAAGTCGCAGGGAACCAAATATGGTGAATACGGTGGCTAAGTCATGATTAAGGTGTTTTTTGATAAAAAATTATGAACAAGCAATGGCGAGTGAGGAAGTGCATCATCTTGATGCAAAAGCTGTGAATTGTTTTTACACAATACCGGACGTTTTCTTCGTATTGCTTATCGCAAGCGACGCAAAACTCTTGATGCACTACGCCACCAAAGAAAACAGTGAGCATTGACATTTGATCGAATTTGACATGCGTGGCTCTCCTGGGACGATTGGACATTGGTTTTGATGTCATACCCTTGATTCGTCACCCCCTTATGACCTTTTAAAGCAAATGTGGATCGCCGTTAACGTCATTCAACAATTCCTAAGCGATGTTTATGCTACGGTTTTTTTTTTGGTCATAATTCAGAAATTTTGGATTGAACTTCGATGCCACATGCTTCATCCCCAAAATTTCCGACATCCCCAGTAACTTCTCTAATAGTGATTAACGATTCTCCATAACAATTTTCCTCACTTTATCAACATTTTCATCGGTCAGTAATGTTTTTTTTTCTGATTGATTCGCCCATTACTTGATGGATATCCATAATAATTTCATAAACTTATACTCACCATCAACAGTGATTTCACTGTTGATAAAGCTACTGTGTTAGGGAAACATGTCGTGATATATTTTTCAAATAAAGTTTGTGGAGATCAAAACAGTAAAATCACTGTTGATAATAAAGCTACTGTGTTGGCAAAACAACGCGTGATATATTTTTCAAATAAAGTTTGTGGAGATCAAATCGTGGGATGCAGTTTATGAAAGTAGGTTGTTAATGTGCTAGAGCGTCCAGGGCAAGATTCATCATTCTCATTTTCTCGACTTCCTGTGCAGTGGCGGCTCGTGCATAGGAGACCAGGGGAGGCTAAAGTCATAAAGACTTTACACAGAAAAGTCCTCCGGAGGCGCGAAAATTTTTATGTTGTTGCACGCTTTGCCTTAATACTAAAGTTAGGGCATGGACACGACAATGCGTAAAAAGTACATGAGAAGCTATGGACTTTATTTCAGTTTGTAAACCATTTAAATGGTCGGCCATGACCGCAGTCCCATTACAGGTTTGCGCAATTAACTTTTCCCTAGAATTATAGGTGTCACATGTACGAATTAAAAAACTCGAATACGGTTCTGTAATTTGGAATGGAGAATACCAAACAACTTTACAGGAACTGGAAAAATACAGAACAAATTTTCAAGGTACCTATATTATAATAAATATCGTAGTAAACCCGATTACAACAGCATTAGAACATCACAATTGAGAAGTCAATTTGATATACCGTCCTTAGACTCTAGGCGAAAAATTTTTGCGCTAATTTTTATATATAAAATTATTAATAACAATATAAACTCCGCAGAATTATTGTCACTATTACCAATTAATGTACCTCCCAGACCTACGCGTACTATCCTTAAGTTGAAGAGTCCCTTCGTGACTGTTACTTCCACATTCCCCCTCTTAATCATGCTTCGTCTAGCAAACGACATAAATTGCTTGCAAGATATTGACTGGAATATGTCTATCACAAAATTTAGATCTTTAGTCCGTAGATATGTTGAGAATTTATCAGTTTAGCAATTAATTTTTCCGTTATTTTAATTTTATTTTTCTTGTTGTGAGTTGTAACAAGTACTGCCCGTTGTTAGATAATAATATTATATTATATTGATCTATATAACATATAATTTCAAGTGCTGTATATTCATGTAAATTTCTTATAAGTCATCCTTGTAATGTGGCCGTCAGGCCTGTTAAGGTGAAATAAATAAATAAATAAATAAATAAATAATAGCTACCATAAGCCAATTATTACTGTTTAAGTTAAATAATAATATATTAATGAACATACATGTTAATACTTATCATCATTTTTAAGCCACTTTTCACATAATAAAATAATATTACGTGCTTGCTGGTTAGATTTTTAGAATACTCTCAAAGGTATATGTCTAACACACTAAACAGTGAGATTCTGTCAGCTGACGTATGCGTGAGAGAAAGGGAATCCAGACAAACTGACGCCATTTCGCGTTAAGTAACGAAGCGGTTAGGTTAGGTTAGGTAAGCAAAGAAGTTATCACTTCAAAAAATTCGAAACGTAATCAACTTTTATTAATACAAATCAATAAATTTTAAAACAGCAACAAAAATTAAATGGCGCTCCGGGGCGACTTGATTGATTCCACTGGCCCATTTGCTTTTTCAGCTGCAGGAAAACCTGGAAAAACCTGCAACACCACGTCATTTGAAGATTCAAGATATCGCCAGAATATTTAGTTTGAGTTTGACTATCGTCAAACTCAAACCAGGCCGTTTCGTCTTTGACTAATGGGTAATGATGACCAAATTCAACGACAAAACCACAGTGAACAATAACTGCATGAAGATTATGATAGT
>WOGP01005699.1:0-12934 GCA_015342065.1 Leptinotarsa undecemlineata | reverse complement strand
ACAGTATTCATATCATTACAATATAATATAAATAATAAAGGTGCCAAAACAGAACCTTGAGGGACCCCAATTTCCAGAGTTTGAGTTCCAGATTTGAATATACGCTGGTGATCGGTAAATGTGACAAACTGTCTTCTGTTTTTAGTAAAGGACTCAATCCAATTGAAGGCAATACCCCTAATGCCGTATGAATACATTTTTTTTAACAGGATCATGTGGTCGACGCAGTCAAATGCCCTACTGAGATCACAGAATATCCCAACAGGGCATTCGCCGCTTTCGATACTTTCCAAGATTTTCTCATAGAATGCTGAGATGGCAGTTATGGTGGATTTTCTAGATTGGAATCCGTGTTGAGAAGAAGAAATAATTTTATGACTCTCAACAAAATTCATTAGTCTCTCTAAGTATGCATACTCAAAGATTTTTGAAAAACCAGAGGGTACAGTGATAGGCCTGTAATTTTCTAAAAGATGAGCGTCAGATTTCTTATGAACTGGTACAACTTTACCAATTTTCAGTTTTTCAGGAAAAACTCCAAACGTAAAAGACAAATTAACTAAGTAAGTGAGTGGATATATAATATATGGCAGACTTTTCTTAATTAGAAACATTGGAACGTCATCAGGTCCAGACGATCCCTTATTTTTGAGTTTGTTCATTAAGAGTGATAAGAGTTCTGTTTCTGAAAAAGGGACAAGAAATATAGTGTCCATTTCATATTCCTGACGCATCGAATTGATCAACCAATTTAACGATGGATACTAGGAATCAAGTGACAGCCTCTACGTTTATGCAAATCTAGTCACATTACATTTCACATTACAAATTTGTAAAACCACCGGTACTGCATAATTTATTATAATTCCTCGCTAGAAGTTTGTCATTCGCTTAACATTTCCATTTCTCAGAAACCGAATAAATATAGCTCCTATAATGTGAACCAACAGTATATTAAAAGTCTAGACGCGTAATAAATGAAACATAAACTTCTGGATATGTTAATAAACTTACATAAAAATGCATCGAACTTCTCCACTCCGATCTGTTCGAACAATATATCAAAACAATTTATGCGCCTTTTATTGATGTAAAATCTCGATTAAATCCAAATTAAATATTTTAATGGTCACACAAGGGTCTGCCACTCCCTGTACGTCGGGAGGATGCTGTAAAAACTATATTATCACTTCGAGTCAGTCAGCGGGGGCTCAACAAAATATTACACCTAACTCCAAACGTGTTAGACTCGGGGAGAGAATAATAGTCCGGTTTTCTTGTAATTCAGAGGCTTCAGATTACAGATAATGCCGGATTGCCGGGCAATAAGTCAAAATATTAATAATGGCCCTTTTTGTGTTCAAGGGAGTGCACAGGATTATGTTGAGATATTTGAATATCACTTTATAAAGGAAATGAAGTCATTGGGGATGAACTAATGAAGATAAAGTGTTTGGAATTGTACGTTTCTAACCAGGTATCTTCAATAATTTAATTTGGGAATCGGTGGAGGTATCAAATTCATCATCACATTGAACTATTGTTTGGAGGAAGTTGTTCCCAGATTGCATACGGTTTTCTCTGATATTCCAATTCCAATTTCATCATCCACTTGTATGCCAGGAATTCTGATTAGAAATCCCATGAATGTCCTGAGAATATTACAATGGAACATGTGTACCTCCACAGAATATCCCAAAAATGATGTTGGTCTCAGAACCATGGGACATCATTCATCATAATTATGTACTAATCTCCCAGATGTAGCAAAATACCTGTTTTATTCTTTCCGGCATTTACAGGACATCCTCCACGTGAATACAGGTGATAGGTGCCATTGATATTTGTAGGTTATCTTGGAAGTCAGATGGATGATTTGTCATTGTCCTATCTGGGTTACTACAAACAAAAGTATTTTTGTTCATTCTATAAATAACTTCACAATTGAAATAGACGATATGAACGGTCCGTAACATTATTCTCCAGATGACTTATTTCCTGCTGCATGAATGCAATATATGAAGTTTCTGTTGAACCACTCAAAACAATTAGTAAGAACTACTACTTTAATCGGAATCCATATTGCCATAAATTTTTGTTTGATTTTTCTTATAATCAGTAAGCTATTCTTGGAAATACAGTCAAAAGCTCAAGTAATTTGGTGACTCAATTATGTAAAACAGTTAACCAAACTGCAAACAAATTGTTAGTATTCGATATTACCATTAAATCATCATTTGGTATTGACTTGTGTGTTTTAAGTCCTTAAGTCCATTGTTTTTCAGTTATTTGGCTCATTAGATGTAGTTTATGATGAACGCTGTTTTTTTTGAGATATCTCAAAACAACGTCAACCAGCCACCTAGAGATTTGGAGCGTGCAATTGAAGAATCTCGTTCCAGGAATTGGTTGATATCAGATCAAATGGTTTGGAAAGTTTTCGAACTCAACAGGAAGATAGCAGCTCTCGTGAATAAATGCTAGTGAAATTATATGTTCATCTGTTGACAGCTACTCACCGAAGTTTCAGACATTTTGAATGCGCAATTTCCTACGCATGCTTTGAATCTTTCCATTTTCTGTTCTAAAAATGACAATTGTGTTATTTTTTGGTTACTTTGTATATAGATGAACAATAACGGTAAATCAGCATTCTCTTCAGAAATCAATGAAACTGATTTTGATTTTCGAACAAGTTTCACTTTGCTTGAGGTAGTACCGATCCCTGAATCATGCCGACACACTAAATACCTACCTAAAGATGTCAAACCGATGGACGAAACGTAGGCACAGTCACCATTAATAATTCATTCCAGAGAATTGTTATCCGAGAGAGATCAAAAACAGACACTTCCCCTGTGCCTCAGGACGAACCCCGGGCGAAAGGATCCCAGCAGGCTGCCAACATAACGAACGCCCGCTGCGCCTCCAACAGCTGTCGCTGCAGCAACTCGTTCGGTAGACATCTTCATCAGGACGTGGCAGGAGAATTATAAATAAAATGAGCATAATGCCGAGATATCGGTTGTTGAATTCAACGGAGGCCTTCGGTACGCAAACGGTGAATGCCACGCGTGGGTGAGACAATGCATTCGTTTTGGTTAGGTTATGTTGTTCGTGCACTGGATGGAAATCTTCGACCATTCATGCTGGCGTGGAATTCAGTTTCACGCATGTAGTGCATTTACGGTCTTTATGTACAGATTTCACAGACGTAATCGGGAGGTTGCAAATATCCTAATGAATAAATAAATGGTAAATACTGATCACAACCAGAGACGCGCGGGGTAATTTGTGGAAGAACAAATATCCAATATGTTGAGCACAAGAGTTGTGAATGAACAAACCATCCTGAAAACATGCTCGGTTGAAACACCTGATATAAAGTAGGAGGGCCTTTTCTGAATAGTGAAGAAAAAATATCATTGCAGGCATGAAGTTTGCTGGGAGTTGTTTTCGAGACAAAGATTCGTCGCTATTTCGTTCGTTTCCAGCTTCAAGGGTGGAAACATAATGTAAAAATGCATGATAAAGCTTCCATGGTCAAAATTATCCGGAGATAAATTTTAGGTAACTACATCTGCTATCAAACCCAGTTGCAACTTTCGATTCCATTTTTTGCAGCAACGGGAAACTCCACTCAAATAATAATTCACTACACCGGCATCTGCAAACGAATAGTCTTCGTATTCCGGAATTACCTGAACCTAAGTCAGGTGCTGAAACAGTTTTTGTTAGTTGCCTCAAGCTAGCTACGCACTGCCATATTCGTTTTGAAAGAAACTATGGAGTTTCCTCAGTAATTTGAAGAGACCTCTGTATCTCATGAAAGGATATATTACAGCCTTGGAATTTTTATGTTATGCGGTTCAAAATAACACCACATGGAATCACCAGATTCGTAACCTTCTTCTATCCACACTACTATCTTGATGATGAACAAGGTTGTGAATCTGATGTTTTTGCATTGAGCAGAGGTCTTACTCCGGTTGTAAATGAGCAAGGACCGGATATAAATGAGTAAGGATTATTCCAAAACTATCACTATTTGCCACCAGAAATGCATTACTCTTCTTCTGTCTGTTTGGATTGATTCTATGCTATAGGTTCTTGTTCTACCTTTTATTAACCCAAGTTGGAATGACATAACTGATGAAAGAATTGAGCTGCATATCTTGATGGGGGAGAAATCACAATTTTATGATTAAGGTTATTATTGAACTGATGTATAAACAGACGGTAAATTGGATTCAATTAATGGTATGGAACTGTGTGTCGAGTTCTTGTTATCGAATTAGATCTACTGAAGACTGCTTTAAACTAGAGTGAGGTAGAACTTAAGTCTTCTTCAATAATGCAGAGGACCCCAAAATATCAAGATATCCCCTTTCACCTCGATCAGCTCAGGTAGAAAGAAGTCAAAAATTGGCGATCAAAAAATGTTAAAATATAGTTCGAACCCTAGATGAGATTATTACCGCTGCTCTTAATTGTATGAATATCGCCGAAGAGAGAAAGGAAAATGGATGGAACCAAGATATCCCTATTGAACTTCCACACCTTCTTCAACCTTCCTTCAATCTCGGAAACTCTGAAGAGTAAACTTCAGATAAAGTAATTCAACTTTCGTGAGTTAGAATAGTTTTTGGAGAATCTAGTCCAAGTCAAACTTCAATTCCGAAATATATTCGGGGTATGAGTTACCCTGGACATCTTTTCTCACGAAGACACAATCTATAAGATTGACAAGAAACCCAAACTTGCTTGTTCAAGATAAACAAGGGTTTTCCGAGACCTGGAACGAGGGAGATGAATCATTCCTGTGGGAGAAGAATCATAATTTGAGTTTTTCCATTACTATTCAAGACTGAAGGATTCGAATCCATAATTAAATACATGGAGATGTGAAATCAGAATTTTTTTAGGGTAAGAATCCGTTACCTGAATTACCCTCCCTCATAAAAGGGTCTACTCTCAACGGCTAAGTACAGAACCAAGTTTCAATTTTGCCTACAGAAATCCATATCGTAGCTTTCACTGCAAGACAAGTAAATGAAATCAGAGCCCAAAACTGAAACATTCGATATAAATGACAGCGCAATTTCAACCTGTTACATATTTAATCAGTAGCGGTCGGTGAACCAAAATTACAAAATCAGCTTTCTTTCTCTTATTATAATATCTCTCTGAAATACAATCATCGAACGCAATACTTGGTTCTTGTTTAGGAATAGCGATTTTTTTTATCTAGACGATCTCAAACTATTCCAAATATTGAAATTCTTATCCTGTCTCTTCTGGAAATGAATGAATGAGAATTTCATGGTCTGCTAACCTGAACTCTGAGCTTTTCATCTTCCATATTCGTTAGATTATTGTTATTATCAGACATATAATATTTTACTTCACATATTCACTACAACTTTATTGCTCCTTCACTTATTTCTTTCATTACTAGCTAGAACGGTCATCAACTGCTGACTTGTACGCCAGTTTCATCATTTGATATTTACATTTTTAATTCTAGATTTTCCTAGATATCGTAAAACATCTAGCCGTGAAAATACCAAAAACCTCCATACCCATCTCAAGACGATAACAACAGCAGTGATTTTATGGATACTTTGAAGGAAACTGACTTGATGTGAACTGATTTTTTTGTTTAACATAGAAGAGTATGCTATCACAATGTAAACCATTTAACCTTAGTCATATTTCGTGTATACCTTCCTGACTGATCTACAAACAATCCGTACAATCCAAACCAATAATGCCGAAGGATCATCATGGATGCGAAACATAATGGCTGTACATTTAATGCAACGTCGCTTTGATTTCAAACTTAGAGTCGGATGTATGCCATTGTAGGAAAGTGATGTAGTGTTATGGCGAATTAGTCCGATATGCCAGTTGTCTCTCACGCAAATACAAGAGATGGTTTAATTAACACGCCTCGAGGAATTTACCACTGCTCGTTGGAATGAGGAGGGAGCATTGTCCAAGCCAAATGGGATATTTATATGTTCATATATGAATACATCATTCGGTTAGCCAATACTTTCTTATTACTGGAAAAAAATTAACAACAGAACTGAAAAATGAAAATAGAACTTGCTATCCGTCAAGAAATCAGATGATACGTATCTGGAAAGACGATAACGAGAGTTGTTTCAACTCTGGTGGTATTTTATTCATAAACTTGGCAATGCGATGGGAAAAATATATTCTGTGAAATTCTGTGTGAAGGGATGGAGAAGACGTAAAATACTTTGTTGAATATTATCATTTTGTACATCAAAGCAAAATATTGTCTCTGTCACTCTGTCAAAATGGTTGTTCTCTACTCTCGAATCTTGAAATCATATCGGCCTGCCGCACTAAGGCAGAAAATTATCATTCTCGGCTCACTGCGCTTGCTCAGGGCACATAATTCTCGGACCCAATGATCACTTACTCCACGGTATGGGGAGTGGTCGTAGACTGATAATGCTGGCGTGTTCTCACGAATGTACCAGGGCTTCAGAATAGGGCCTGACTTGTGCGTAGGGCATACCGGTGTTGCCCTACGCTCCGGGGGATATTGAATCCATTGTGGGGGATGAAAAGTGCGAATTAATTGGAACTATTCGTTCCCCACCCTTAGGCTCATACAAGCTGATGAGCCTGTAGTCCTTCTCAATCACCAGAGCAAAACGATATTTGTCTAAGAGTTTTCAACTCCTTGCGAGAAGAATATTGTCCAAAAAGAGAAGGAGAAACGGATAAAATATCAAGATTTTCTCTTCGAACTCCGCAGACTCTATCCAGACCACTTTGTCAATATGGTTGTTCTGATTATTGGAGTCCTTGGTGGCACGATGTCCTCTCTACTCTCGAATCTCAAAATCATACCGGCTTGCCTTACTAAGGCAGAAATCTTAGCCAGACAGATGCATAAGGCAGTCATTATTAGCTCACTGCGCTAGCACAGGGCACATGATTCTTCGGACCCAATGATCACTTACCACACGGTGTGGGGGGTGGTCGTAGGTTGATAATGCTGGCGCGCCCTCCTGAATGTATCGGAGCTTCGGAGGATAATAATAATAATCTTTATTCATCCTTTAAGATCATACACATGATATAGGACCAGTCATAAGATGTATATACACAGACATATATATGTACACATAACTATATTACTTGAAACATATCGTCCATACAAACACACAAACAACAAATCAGAAAAACTATGAATTAGTGGAATGACTCCACTAAATATTTTTTCAATCTTGTTTTGAATTTATTAACATTTATTTAGTTTTTGATATCACTTGGGAGATGATTGAAAAATCGTAGTCCATTATATTTAGGACTGCTTTCGTAGAGTAATGTACGGTGCTTTTTACTTCTAAATAAGTCACCATGCCTCGTAGCATGATCTTGAGAATCAGAATTTTTTGAGAAGCTCTTGATGTTGAATTTAACATATGTTACAGTTTTATAAATGTAGATCGATGGCACCGTTAGTAATTTAATCTTTTTAAAATGATTCCTACAAGTCATTCGGTAATCTAAGCCAAATATTAGACGAATTATTCTTTTTTGACTGATGATAGGGCCTGACCAGCGCATACTTCGGTAGAAAAAAAATAAAAAATGAAAAAACAGGTAGTTTGGCATATGAACAATAACAGAGGTTCCAGTACGAACTATAACAGTACGAATTCAATTATTCAATATTTGAAAAATGAACAAGCGTTTTTAATGTCTTCGTGTGGCAGACTGATTTTTGATATAGTTCAAATGATTGAAATATGTAATGCATCCACACAGTAGGCCGGGAGTAAATCACAAGAACTCGAAGAAAAGCTATAATCCAAGAGAAAGTTCAATTACCAAGAGGTAAAATCCACCTCTTCAGTGTTTAAGGCTTGAAATGAGATGTTATCTAGCTAGCTATGACTTTCATTTCGATAATAACCCTTTCCCCAATAATAAAGAACCAATTTACATTTTATTTATGCGCTCGAAATTGTTTGAAATGGAAATATGGATTAGTATCTAAATTACGACAAGAATTAATACACAGCTTATAGAATAGGCGTTGAAAGCATTGTTAATAAATTATTTCACTCGCGATGCGCCCATAAGCACGAACAACAAAAACTTACTCACAGATAAAAGAGATATAATTAGCGGTGATAAATCTTGACCGTGTGAAAAACAAATAAAAATCGTGACTTGCAACCATCCTCAGCCTCCTTTGGAGAAAGAAAGTAATTATATTATTGGACGACCAGTGTTTCGAATCGATGGAGATCGGACCTGTTAGTACGACCATAAGCATATATATTAACAGCATACAGTTAGGCAGAGAGTGACGTTAGTTATATGTTGGAGATAATTGACACACCTTCAGTCTAATAAACAATTAGTTGGTCGTATCGATTTTTACGTTGTCGATCTTGATTGTGAGCGAATTGGCACAGCCACATGTGGTTCTCCTTTCAGTATCGTTCTGAATCTTCAATTAACTTTCTTCGAGGAAAGGTTAGAAATTCGCGGGGATCGGCTGGAAAATGGTAACATTGAAACTGTTTCTTTCGAAATAACAAAAAAGCCTAACAAACGAGAGTTGCTTCTGAGTGAAGGCACTTAGTTTTCCATGAATGACAGCGCAACGCAGGCAGGTCCGGACTTGGAAGTGTGGAGGCCCCGGGGTAACGAAGAAATAAAGGCTATGGAAATAGTTGTTTCAACTATATCACTCTAATATTCATATGAGAAGAAGTAAACACAGTGGGCTTCTTGAAATTTTTATATAAAAGACAAATTTTGAACTTTCCGCTGAGAAAATGGAAAATTTTCAAAAAACGCGCAAGCGGACGAAAATCGACACGTTCAATACATGGTGTCGTTTGAAAAATTCCATTTAAGTGATTTTGTCTGATAATTTTCAAAATGTGATTTAAAGTCTATGAAAGAACAAATACAGTCAGAAAGAATAGCTCAAAATATCGATTACATTGGATATATTGGAACATGAAGTGAAAATATAATGAAACGAATAAAATACTCAAGACACGAAATGGAAATGACCAGAAGTTGAAAAACGAAGTTTTGATTGTTAGTGTCCACAATCGTCATCCGGTGTAACTGGAGTGTTCCTCCAAGGAATGACTATTTATTGGTCATTTGAAGGATTCCATCTTTCCCCTCTTCCCTCTCTCACCCCCACTCGTTTAGCGGCATTTGACCGTTTCCCCACTTGATTACATGTTACATGTTTCCATATATTGCCTTTCATCCTAGCCTAGCTAAGCTGCATGCATCGTAGGATGCAGTTTCTTTGAACTTCCTCTCCAACCAGTGCTCCGCTTTGTGGATGATCTCAACTTGGGATCACGTGATTTTTGTTAATGAGTCCATAAATACTCTGCTATTCCTAATTTGCTGCTTTCCCATCGCTGTGTGTGTGTTTCTTTTGCTCAGCAATGCAAACTTTCAAATGCCTCTCAGTTTCACCGATATAGTTTTTTGCACCCAAAGAATATCCGGTAAATGCAATTTTCAGAATAGGAATCCGCGTTTTCGCGAGGCTGCTACGAATGGTGTCCCCAGATCTAAAGCAGGTTCTGATGTTATACTTGGGCCCAATCCTTTTTATCCTTTCCGATTATCCTCTGATGTAGGGAAGTACAAGTACTGATTTTAAGTGGCTTCTATTCCTTGCGAGGCTTTTGCTGCTTTCCAGCGATAGTCTGTTCCACTAAGACTTTAGAGTAACCATTCCGTTGATTCTTTTTTGATAATGCCTGGCTTGAGACTCCTTGTTGTTGACTATTACTGTAACTTTAACTGATAGAAATGGCGATCTCATTGGCAGTACCTCATCCTTGGTCAGTGGCAGAAATAAGTAGGGTGAGAAGAACCAAAACTCCCCGAAAGCTTTTGCAAAATATTCCACCATGGACCAGCCTACCCAAGCTAAGGTGTAAGGAATCGTACTGACAGCTGAATGGTCGCAGGATGATATGCGGTTACGAGCGATCTCCTTGAGGGCAAAATCTCATTGTAATCGGCCTTTCTCTGGTAATGCGGGGTTCTGCCAGAAAGACCATCTCTTTCCCTGCTACTCGTGGGTACACACATGTGGTCTAAGTGATGTGGGACCCTCTCTAATCTACAGACAAAGATACCGATATGGAAATCTGTAATCAAGTGAAAAAACGGTCTCCTCCCATTAAAAGGTCAACTTTCGCTAAAATGGTAATAAGTAGTCGTCTTTCGAAGAAATAGTCCAGTCATCACACAAAGACGATTGTGGATACTAACAACCAATACGTCGTGAAGAAACTTGGTGTGAAATCTCGATTATCTTATTCATTTTTGTTGTATTTTCATTTTAAGTTTTGTTACTGAATATAATCATTCTAATTTTATTTGAGTTTTTTTTTCATAGATTCCGAATCATATTAACGGTAGTCCAAACTAGTAAAACTCATCATGGAATATTTCCAACTGTTTCAAACAAATATTTAATATACAGTGCGATCAAAATCAAGTCGGCCCTATCCCTAACTTCTTTGTTATTGAAGATGTGAATTAAATTCAATGAGACTGACCACTTTGAAGTTTATAAAATCTCCCTTTTGAACCTCTATTGATTTTCGTGACAGTTTATTCTTATCATTGAAATGCTTTTTACACGTTCAGAATAATGTGATATGCTTGAAACTCACACAGCGTTTCGAACGTTATAATGTATAGTTTTCATAAAGAATGAATTCAGATCGAAATATTCATCAATATTCTAAAGAGAATTTGAGTAAAGTAAAAAGGTTTTTGCCAAAAGTGAGCCAAAGAAAATATTTCTGTCTACCTACAAACACGGCTCTGTTGAAAGTAACGAATGATGTAGCTCCAGATGAAAAACATCACCAGCTCGCCACTAATAGCTTGGGGCTTCGATCATGTTTGAACAGTATAGTTTTTCTACGGCTACAGTTCGACGAAAATTCGAAAAACAATCTAATTTACACAGTCCCTCCTTGGAAAACAACGTCCTACCTTCTTGTTATACCTTCATATTCAACCAAAACCCGATATTAGTCACATATTTCTCACAACTCGTGTCATATTTCACCTGAACATTAAATTGTGACCACTCGCTTATCTCGGCTATTTATCAATACACCCACAAACGGGCGGCACCTGAGCCAAGAAATTAATTTTCGAAATCCTTTCAGATTATTCGTTTGTCATTGTTACCAGCTATTCTCAGCTCCTTCATAATTTCATATGAATATCTTATTATGGTCGCACCATCGCCACTGATTATGATGTATATTTTCAAGGAGTCGCTTTGTGTGAGTTCAAGTATGGATGTTTTCTTGGACGGGTCTTTGAGCTTGATAAGGACATCATTTGCAATGGTAAAATGGGAGGTATTCTTTTCATTTTTCTTATACAGAATGAAGAATTACACAGTGTGAAGACTGATGATTCAGTTAGTAGTATTTCGAAAGTCTGGGTTACTATTTTTCATATGATAATGATGAATAAGGTTTACTCATACATCAATCAAATTACAGGATTGAAAAAGGGTTCGAAGATGAAAGTTCCTCTTACGCTGTTTCACAACTCGACCGTTCAAAAATAAAAAAGTATTTGAAAAATTCTAAAACTACAAGGTCAATTCCATCTTACGTAACACCGAGTGATTCCTTATAAATTTTATTTATTTTATTAATTTTAAAATACTAACTCTTCAAGATTTGTACAAGTACAGTTACGCCTATCGAAAAAGTTCCAAACACAAAAAAGTGTGATGAATGTCGGCCAATCAACACTTTACCTTGCGCTGAAAAACTGTTAGAATCAGAAGCATATCACAACTGTTGAAATATTTCAATAAAAAGAACATAATATTCACAAACCAATCTGGTTTTAGATCCAGCTTACTTCAGCTTACAGTTACTGAATGGAAAGATAAAATGAGTAAAGGCATGTACACTGTAGCAGTATTTTTATATCTTAAATGTGGGTTAGAAACGATTAATCGTGAAATATTAATTAAAAAATTTCAAAATATGGCATTTAAGGAAAAGTACTTGATTGGATCAGTGATTACCTCACAGGAAGAAAACAGGTGACCAAAATCAATGAATTTGTATCGACAGCAATAAGCATAGACCACGGGGTTCCGCAAGGAATTATTTTGGGGCCATAACTAGCAATAATTCACATTAATGATATCAGCAAATATATTAAATGTCAATATGAACATTATTTCGCTGATGATGCCCTAGTGTCAGTTAGTGATAAAGATATAGATAAAGCTAAAATGAATGAAGCATTGCATAATATTACTATATATTTGAAAACTGATGAATTGAAGCTAAATGTAAACAAAACAAAGGCTATGAAAGTTACTACACCGTTTAAATACAGAGAATTAGATTTAAATCAAATTGAAATAGAAATAGAAAATGATAAAATTGAGCTCATTACTGAATTCAAATATCTAGGATTCATGTTAGACAACCATCTATCAATGAATAACCATTTCATCTACATACAGAAAAAATTTTGAAGAAATTATATTTTTACACAAGAGTGTCCCAACACTTAACTATGCAATCACGGATAAGTGTATATAAGACAATTATGCAACCACATTTTGAATATTGTCCCACAAATGATTTGAATAACATGAGAACACTACAAAAACTACAGAATCGCGTAGTGAGGATTATTTTGAGATGTGACAGGAGTACCCATATATCTTCAATGTTAAATACTCTAGAATGATTATCTATAGAAAGTAGGCTTACATATTTAACGATGATTTATATTTACAAAATGTTACATTACCTTCTACCCTCATATTTTGATAAATTTGTAATTTAAAAAAATCAAATTCACCAGTATGATACTAGAGTAAAGAATG
>WOGP01005697.1:0-12936 GCA_015342065.1 Leptinotarsa undecemlineata | reverse complement strand
GCTGATGATACTCAATGTCTGTTTTACAGATATCACTACGACATACAATAGGTGAACATAGAGATTTTATTGTAAGAACAATGGGATAGTGGTCCGTTATATTATATCGAATTATGAAAGATTAAATTTTTTTCTGTATTCTCTTAATTTTGAGTCTCACAAAGAAATGGTCCAAACAACTATTGAATTTGGAAAAGCTGAATACACTTATTTGAATGAATGAATCGAAGAGTTTTTTTGTAATAAAGTGTATAATATTTAAAATTTTTGCAAAGCGCTTTCGACTTTCGTCATCATCAGTGCTCACCTGAAAGTAAGTGATCTAATTGAAAAGGAAGTTTAGTGAAAATTGAAGTGGCAAAAAATTATTTTTCATAAATTTTTTAAAGTTAAAAAATTTTGGAAATTTTTACAGATTACTTACTTGTCAGGCAACATGAAGGAAGTATCAAAATAAGTACATGCCACATTTGTAATATTTGAATTATATAAAACAAAATTGGCTTATAGCCAAGAAAATACATTTTTGGATTGGGGCCATGTGGTTCATTTAATTCTTTAACTGCTTCAACCACTGCTTACCAGACCGAATTTTGTTCCACAAATGATGTTTCTGAGAAACCATAATACCATAAAGTTGAGTTTAGTAGAAATAAACTTTCCATTTTTGCTCCATTTCTGAGCAACGTGTGAAAATACCAAAAAGAAATTATCTTCACGCGAATTAGGATGCTATTTAGAGTGCTATGAATTCCAATGCACCATTGTAAGTTTTTCTATTCAGCCCGATAAATTCCCAGCATAAGATAAACAAATCCCATTTTTCCCCTCAAACTTCATCTCCGGGTATCACCAGATATGTTTGCTTAGGGAGTAGTCAACGTCAACATTCAAGAGACACTTGAATATGAGGCTCGCAACAAGTGACTCCTTTGAGCTGATGCAAATTCAAGTATAAGGTAAATGCAAAGACGTTTTATGAAATTGTTGCTAATTGAGGAACGTCCTGCTTTTTTATGAGTTTGATTTTCAGATCTTTCGCTTCTGAAAGTTTTTGCAATAACATCGAACTGAACTTCTGGATTCAAGCGAAGTTATTGGATAAGGTTCATTACTTTCCTTTTGAATTGTATGAGAACGGATGAACTGTGCCGAGTAATATTTTCAAAATGAATATTTTGTTGTTGTTTTGTTGATGATTATTGAGTGAAATATGTTGGCTTCACAATCATTTGGCTAATAATACTACTATGTAAAAAGTTTCTAGTAGAACAGAACCCACCAGAAATTTAAGAACATGGAGAAACAATCATGAAAAGGTAACTTTATTTTATTTCGCCGTGGTTGGCGACTCATTTGCAAAATTCAAAAATCATTTCTTATCACATACCTACAACATAGAATGAACCTACATACAAATTTTTAGCCTTCGAAAATGTAGCGACACGGAAAAACAGTGATGAAAAGGTAATTTTCATATGTAAACGCGTCCCTTTCATCCCCAAGGGGGGCGTCGAAGTTGGAATATATAAAAATCCTTTTCTGGTTCGCATCTGAGACCTAAAAAGCACCTACATACTGAATTTTAGCTTCCTAGGACTTACCAGTTCGGAGAAACAGAGATGAAGAGACGAAACTCATTTGGAGAAATACATGAAAATATTTTTTATTTTGTTATGATACATTGCAAATTTTGAAATAGGTTATTGTACTATTTCAATACATAATAGCTAATAAAATTATATACGACGATGAAAAATACTTTATCGACGGGTGGAAAACTAATAAACTGAATTTTCAATATTTTTTCTAAAGCAGACGCTGTGTAGGCAAATGTTTCACAAATAGTTCGTCAACTTTGAATTGTATCAATAATACGGTTTGCTATGCGTTTGTTGGAGGTTGCTATAGGATTTGTTCATTACCGAAAATGGCATTTCTTCCCCAAAAAACTCAAAAATTAGGTGTAACAAAGAAGTGGAGTATGTGTAATGAGGAATGGAACTGCCTTCGGAGTTGGAGAGAGAGGTAGATAATACGGTATCACAGGAATCAAAATTAATTTACGATTAATAATAATGAGGTCGTTGATGAGTGGAAAAATGTAAAGAAAATTCTTGGAGTCACTGACAAAATTATTTGGTATATATTGCAGAATAAAGTCAAACTACCATCAATATAGTGGTATTATTCGATGTTGAAGTCTGGTAAGCTAAAATTATATTATTTCAAAGTCAATGTGCTGTTAATAAAACAACAACAAAGAAACAACCATGCAAAATCATGTTGCTTGAAAAATTATCACACGACTATAAATCCAAGAGGTCCAAAACTCTTGAGCACAACGACAATTCAAGGTTGTGGAAATAATAGGCATGTAAGAAGGTATATCGATCAGATAAGCTTTAAGTTGGAGGTGACACACGTAGATGATAGAAATTCAGTAATACTTTTCAGAATTATTGACACGAAACCCAAGAAAGCTTCCACCAACATTACTGACTAATATTCTGAAAATAGTATTTTGAAATTATTATAAAATACATAACGGTGTGTCCTGGGAATATTCCACAAAAGAAGTTTTTATTAGTTATCGTCGCAGAAAATGTTCTGTTTAATCTGTGGGATTAATAGTATGGAAAATGTTCGTATAGAGGTCACTAATGTCCTATAACCGACAAATCCAAAGTAGTACACGTGACATTGATTCAGTTGACGAAATGGATAAGGCTTTCGCGGCCGAAGTTTTCAGTGTCACTATTTTTATTTCGTCAATTATTGGAATTTCTTCCTGATATTTCCCTGGTACGAGTGGCTAGCTTCTCAGAATGATTCTTCTTTCCAGGAGTTGAAAAATAGCAAACAGCATATTGGCAGGTAGGAAAGGGCTGACATGTACAGGTATTAGCACACCAAATTACTTGAGTTAACAAAAATACGCTTCACGCAGCCGTAATATACAATCAAGGGAAAATCAAAAACCCGAAACACAATGATATTGTTCTAGTTGTTCAGTAGCTACGATAAAAAACAGGAGGATGGAAGTCATCTTCTGTTGCTTGATACTGCATTTAAGAATCAATTACTAAGAAAATTGTGGCGTCGAATATACTGGAAGAAACAAGGTTATACCACTGCCAGTAGCATATCAAGCTCGGTATCAACGTTGAATTCATTGCAAGAAGTCTCCAGTGCACTGACCTAAATTGACGTTTTCGGCAATGAGAATTATTATAAACACTATAGAGCAAGAGTAAGAGTGTAACAAAGATATGGGTAAAATGTGTATCTATAAAATGTGAAATAGAGAGGCAGTGCGATTTCAAAATGACTGTGGTAGTAAACCAACATGAATATATTTCTTCAAGGAGATATTAAACTTTGAAAAGTACCTGATTATCCACATATTTATTAAGTTGGAATCGATTGATTAACGTATTTATTTGAAATAATTTCGCTTTTTCTTGGTGAAGATTCCTGATAGCAAGAAGACTCACAAACAAGAATACTTTCAATGTTCTGTCAGTTGATCAATTATGTTATTCAAACGATCAGGATATCCTCACAATATATTTTGAATTTCCACTCAGGCAACCATAAAAATACTCTAGAACAATGATTCATTTCTATAGCTGTTACTATTGACTACTAGATTTATGAAATATTTATTCAATCCGTCCCATTCCATCAATGTTGGCATGAAATTAATAATACCGAATTCAACTATTTCCACCATATTTCAAATATTTGCTATCATGAAACAATTACTGGGATCGCACGATGAACATTCGTCGATAACATATCATGAAATGGTTTTATTCTCATTTACATACACAGTGTGTGTATGTCGGATATACAACAATACAAATTACATTGTTTATGTTTATCGACATGCGATTTATATGAACAACTTTGTTTCATGGAAATAATCAAACATTATAAATATGGTGTTGAAGGAAAAATAGGCACTTGTGTAAATCATAATGAACCTGAATAAAACATCGGCTTACCTATTGGTACCTTCCATTTTGTAACGGAGACGTCATAGTGCCGTAGGTTCCATATTATCTACTTTTTTTTTCCAGGACAAAACACGAACACTACAGGTGCATGTGCGAAAGTAGCGATTCATATTGGATTCGAATCGCTAGAGATTAAATCCTTTCGGAAAAACCTTGTGAGGAAGTTTATTTCGCATGGAAGCAGTTCTCCAAATGAAAGAGTTCTCAAACAGTGAAGTTCGAGATGTACTGAGTTGAACCTCAAAACGATGTGCAGCCACAGTCCATCACGTAATTCTGATACGTACCGCTCTTGGTGGAATCAAATGTGCTAAGTCACTTGAACACTTCCCGTGGAAGTATCTATAGAAGTGAGACAAATCCTCAACCTTTCATTGATGTTTCAGACTATCAAGGTTGCAAGTGATGTTCGCGTCTATAACCAGGCGGATAACTCTTTTCTGAATAGAAACCAGCAGTTTCAGGGTATGCTTGCAAGCGGAGCTACATATATGAGAAAAATAATCTTAAGAAAGTCTGATCTAGCTTTATAAAGTAGTAAAAGTTGCTAAGGTGTGTACAGTGTTCTGGTCCAAGCTTTTGAGTAGCAGCGTTTGCAATTCCACCTACATGATTGTGCCAAGATATATTGGTGTCCATTTCAACCCCCAACAAACTTATTGAAGCAGAAAGCAGAATTGTTTCTTCTGAAATTATTATATCCGGTTTGGGGACATTGATCTTTTGGGAGAATCAGGTTAGTTTCACCCCAATTCGAAATCATTTCTAGATGATCATTAATATATGCAACCTCTTGCTACCGGTGAAGACGTGCATCCGTAGCCGATGTCCTGGAATCCGAATAGAATGACGAGACAAGTGTGTTGTCATTAGCAAATCAATGTATTGCATTCTTGGTGTTTTCTAATGAGTCGTTGATATACAATGAAAAAAGGGTTGGAGACAATGTGGATCCCTGAGGAACACCAGGGTTGACGGTGAAAATATTCGAGAGATATCCATCGACGGCCACTTGTAGAAAACGTTTTTCCAGAAAGCTGGAGGGCCATACACAAAAATTATTCCACAAGCCATTGCATCGAAGTGTGGCTAGCAAACTCTCATACTACAGGCGGTGAAAAGCCTTGGAAATATCAAGCGCAAAGGCCCTTTTGTTATCATATTTCTCGATTGCGTTATTCCAAATATTGGTGACATACGATAGAACGTCCCCTGTTGATCTTTGTTTCCGAAAGTCATATTGATGGTCGCACAAGATGTTAAAATCTTCCAACTATTTAAGAATTTGGTGGTTTTCGGTGTTCTCAATGATTTTTGATATCACTGGTAGCAAAGTTACTGGTCTATAGTTATTTGGAAGATTTCGATAGGTAAAACTTCTAAAGAAAAATTTCAAGAGAAAAAAAGACTTGATAATTCATTCAGTGATTTCTATAGAGGTTCACACATTATTGAACTTGGCTTGAATAATAAAACTCAAGGTAAAATTTTCAATTGCATCATGATGACTTGAAAAAGTCAGTAAATCAAAAGTGGCTTGGATCGAAAACTATACAGATCTATTATACAATAAAAGAGACTCCAATGAAATATCGAATACTATCCAAAAATAATATTGGCTTGGTATCAAGCGAAAAGTGACGCGGAACATTCAGTTATACAATCAGTTCTAGATATTGAAATATCAAAATTTGTTTATTGTAGCAGAGGATATTGATGTATTAGTGTAGTGATACTGATCATTTTAACTCTCAATGACAAAAATAATGTCTCACAACAAGTTTGACATTTTTTTAAGTCAATGAAATATCTTTATATCATTAGAAATCGTCTCTTTCAGAATGATGCATTCACTTGATGTGATACCCAATTCAATTTTCATAATAACAGGAAAAGTGATTTCATTGAAATTTCTAATAATTATCTGAGATTTATGATCATGAGCTAGAATTTTCATGGCTACAGAACCAAGTGAAAAATTAGTTTTCAGTGCTGGTATTAATTGGTTTGTCAAAACTGACTTCAGAGATCTACCAAATCGACAATATAATCCTGAATATAAAACTGGTAGATAGGCACTCGACAAATATTTTTGATACAATCATTGTGAGACCTTCTGCAAATGAAATCGCCTTGTATTTACTTGTGAACAAAGAATATGCATTCACAAAAATTAACTTTGATCCCTGTCGAAAACCTACCTGCTGATTTTATCATACATAATTGATTACTTTAATGAAATTAATAAAAATATTTTTGTCTAATTACCACTGGTGTTTTCATTCATTTCATTAAAGTCATCATGAATTACCACAAAATAAACAAGTCATCTATCACACATAGTACATAATTGAATTGAAACACTATACAACAATATACAACTTAGTTCGTAACATCAAACACAGAATGCAGCAAAATAACATACATGCATACAAAATAAGCCCACTGACTAATGTGATCAAAAAGTTCACTTACCTCCTGAAGAATGGGGTTGACAAAGAAATATCTACTTGAATGCCGCTTGCAGCTGGACATTTTGCTTTGAGAACACATAATCTATTTTTCTCAGGCACTTAAGTTGCTTTATTATTATATTCATCGACAACAACTTCAACAGAGGTGCAATATTCATTACGTGAAGTATATGTGCTGTTGTATATGTACTAATAAACAAATTTTTTTTCAAAAAAGCCACGTGACTGAATTTTTCGTATGAATTTCTTCTGCAAGTGGTCATCGATGAATATCTCCTGAATACTTTCATTGCTGGTGTTCCCCAGAGATCTTTTTATTGTATTTATTTATTGTGAAAAAACATCCAACAGGTCATGTGACCCAATTACAGGAGTAGGTACATAATACAAAATGAAAAGTTCATATTAGTCCTGAGAAACAAAAATTAAACATAAAACGTAATCTATATTAGCATTACATACCATGTAAAATATCAGTTATGTAGTGCATTATATATTGCTTTCCTAAACTGAGATAAGGGTAAGAAGAATATGTCGAGGTTTTGTAGACTATTGTAGCCTCTACACAGTGATGTCAAAGGACAGTGAAAGTGGTGTTGTGAGTTAGGTACGTCGATGGAAAAAGTTATATGTGACCTGGAAGTTATACGAGGAACGTTAAAATTCAATGATGAAAGTGAAGTAGAAGAGTCGATTTGATTATGTATGATTTTGTATATAAAAATCAAGTTGTTAATTTGGCGGCGTTTTTTAAGTGATGTATAGTTGAACTCTTCCAAGAGTAAATCATAGCTATACTCTCTTATGGGGTAAGAACCATGCTTTTTTAAGTAAAAAAATTCAGAAACTATTTCTGTACAGCTTCAATACAATATATATATATTTTCCCTGACAAGGACTCCATATTGAGCTACAATATTCCAGTTTGCTTCTGACCAATGAATAATATATAGAGCTAATTGCCTCTAATGATGAGAATTCTTTGCTATTACGCATAACAAATCCTAGCATTTTCATTGCACGGGATGTTATTTCTTCGATATGTGACGAGAACATTAGTTTTTCATCAAAGATAATACCCAGATCTCTCGATTCAATAATTCTTGCCAATGTTATATTATCCAATTTGTATTTATATATTTCTATTGAGGATATCCTTGCAGAAGTCATAATTTTACATTTGCCTATGTTTGATTATAGTTCATTTTTCTGACACCAATCATGTAACTCAATAATATCGTTTTGTAATGATATACAATCAGAGTAGTCTTCAATCACCCTGAAAATCTTCATATCATCAGCAAAAAGTAGTTTTTCTGAGTTGATATTATCAGAAATGTCATTAACAAACAGAAGAAATAATAGTGGGCCCAAGTTTGAACCTTGAGGAACCCTGGAAGTTGCATTGGATGTAAACGATTCAATTTATTCGTATTTCACAAATAATTTTCTATCACTGAGATATGATTTCAGCAGATATTGAAGGCTACTCGAAATGCCAATACTAATACTACTATAATTTCATGAGCAACTGATGATGTGAAACCCAATCAAATGCTTTGCCGTATACACTACATCAACTTGTTTACGTTGGTCCAGTTTGTCAGAAACATATTGTGTAAAAATACAAAGATTTGATGCAGTGCCATGACACTTCACAAAACCATGTTGAAATTCGGAAATCGTGTTTTTACGTGTTTTCAAATGAGGTCCGATACAATTATTTCAACTAATTTCGAGTACAATGATATTATGGTAATCCATCTATAATTTACTATTTCCGAATTCTTGCTGGGTTTAAAGATAGGGCATACCCTCGACAGCTTCCATATATTCTGAAACTAACATATTTCAGCAGTAAATTATACAGAAAGGCTTCGCAAAAAGAGCAATATTAACAAGTTTGACTGGAACTGGAATGCCATCTGGTCAATTTATTTTTCAATTCATTGGAAGCCGAGATGATATCATTATCCGAGATTACACTAAGATGTAAGTAATCATAGGTGTTGAAACATTTTCCATTACTCCACTTTGAATTTTTTAGATTATTATTAGAAATATACAGGCTTTGAAAGTTCGTTACAAGTGCATTAACTATAGCGTTAGGTGATGACAATATTTGATCATTAAACAACATATGTCCTGTGTGGTTTCAACAGCTTATGCCACATTGGATATTCTTCAAGAGCGATCTGAGAGCATGGTCATCTCACAGGGAGGTGATGTGAATTGGCCTCCGAAATCGTGCGATTTGACCCCTACAGACTTTTTTTTTGGAGTTTTCTTAAGTCACAGGCATATGCGAATAGGCCACAAACTACAGTGGTCCTCAAAGCCAATATAACCCATGCTATCGGTCATATTCAGCCTGATTTATGCGTCAGAGTTATAAAAAATTGTACGTTTCGAATGCACTCCACCCAGAGAAGCTGTGGATGGAGTGCAATATAAATAATTGAGTGTCCACTTTAAAAAGTTTCGGGTTTCAAATGGTATAAAAAGCAACAGTTTGAAAAAAAACCATTGCGATTGAAGTTGTTATATGCTTTCAATTATTCAATGTATTTATCATTTGATAATTATTAATCCAAGATCCCTTATAACATAGGGGTAAATAGGAGGGTACGGGGTTGCATTTGCCTCCTCAAAATCGATGTTACTTTCATTTTTTTATAATACATATATTCCAGCAATTTCACTGATATGAATGAATGATAAATACAGTGCTCCAACATATTTTCTCTCAAATTGAAAACTTGTGTGACATTTTGAAAACATCAAGTGAGTCGTTGAGAAAATCATTTAATATATTTTGTGCTAATTGAAAATAAATAAATACTCTACTCATAATTAAGTCAAAAATAAATGTTTTGAGCAATCCTTAATTTCTTAAATAATATATGGACAATGCATTGATGGACAATGATTTATTTCGTACTCAAGCATTGGTATGAATATTCTGTCACCAAGTCTATTTTTCGGAGAGAGATCATCGCTAACATTGAACCACAATAAGCACCCTCACTTGTATGGACTACTCAGAATCCAGAAGCAGGATGTTCCCCTCAGACCGATCATTAACTCCAAAGATTCAGCGACTCAAAATTTGTCCAGATTTTTACAACCAATAATAAAACCACTGCAAGGGAAAACATCATCTTCTATAAATAATTAAAGGCATTTTGTCGAACACTAGGGGCAATCGAAGTCATAGAGCAGGATCAACTAAGCAGATTTAACGTGGAGAGCTTCTTCACCAACGTTCTCATCGAAGAAGCACTTCAAATCATTCGAAGATGGGGACCTGGAAGATAGAACAAACTTACCAAAACAAGTTCAGACCTACTTCAGTTCTGGGAAATCTATTTGTAGCAGCCTCACGAAAACCAGGACACCAAATGCAGAATGCGATTCTATGAATTGCTTTTACCGGATATATCGGTGAAACTTAAAGGCCTTTGAAAATTCGCATTGCGGAGCACAAGAGACAGACAGCGAGGAGAAACCAGCAAATCAGGAATAGCAGAGCATGTTTGCACCCATCAACGTAACATCATTCGCATTGCGGAGCACAAGACACAGACAGCGAGGAGAAACCAGCAAATCAGGAATAACAGAGCATGTTTGCACCCATCAACGTAACATCAAGTAGTCTCAAGCTGAAATCATCCACAAGGAGAAACACTGGTTCAGGTGAAAATTCAAAGAAGCCGCATATATGTTGTCCAACAACACATTTAGCCAAGCTAGCGTAGAGATACGCAACACATGGAAACCTATAATCAAGTGAAACATATAATTTTTAATATTCATTTCTGGTTAATAGTTCACAAATTTCAATTGTTGCTTGTATTTTATTTCATTGTAATTTCAGTTTTTTTGTTTGATATAATTGTTATTTTTCAGCTTGGAATCTTTCAATTTTTAATTTTCATTTCTTGTTGATAGTTCAAATTTTAATTGTTGCTTGTACTTTATTTCATTGTAATTTCAGTTTATTTGCTTGATATAGTTGTTATTTTTTAACTAATCTTTTTGATTTTTCATAGATTCTTTCAGGGATTTCAAATCAATTCATATCATATTAGGCAATGGAAGTCTGAAGTAATGAAATTTTGTCACTCATCTGATGTGTTGATGAAATGAATCCCGTAGAATCAGAATCTTTTATAATGAAAGAAAGTGATCTCAACTTGACCCTCTAGATGTTCCAGATTGTTCACAGTTCGCCAACATAGAATTCCCCAAATCGACAGACGGAAACAATAAAAAAATTGGATGCACCAAAATATTTCCTCTCAACCTAGAAAAGTTTGTGCAAGATTTCGATTCGAATGGAAACTAATGGCAACTTCTGCATACTGGGACGGCGCCCAATAAATTAACCTTAATCTTGGAGAGAAGGAGCAAAGTTCCCAAGTAAACTATTTGGAGTAGGTAGATATATTTCCAGGAAACAATTGTGAAACGTGGAGTTTGGGACTGTCGCAGGATATTCTTGAAATGAAACAAATTCTGGGAATTTGTCAAGTTGAAACATTTTGATTAAGTTTAAAACGGTCGGCTCGCATAAAATGATACATAATACGTACTTCTTGTTTAAAAAAAATGCACACAAAAATATTCCGCGAAGAAAATTTCTTGACCTGACTATGATAATCGAGCATGGTCCATGGCAAATATGGCCAACATGGCGAATATGAATTTCTTGATTTGGTTGATATACTCACCAAATTTTCAAAATATCGTCAGAGCTTTCCTTTAGTGTGCTTTGACAATTCTCATCTCTATAAAATATTTGATAAATTTTTTAACTAAACGAATTCAAATGAACAGAATGAATAACTTTCAAATTTCCCAAAAACAACTCGTGACAAAACGGTTGAGGCTTTCGCGAGGTTTTCAGTGTGAATATTATTCGGGTTTGAAGGCCAGAGATTTTTCTAATTTTTTCCTGACGTTTCGCTAGTACGAGTGGCTAGTTTATTCAGAGGTTCAAACTTGTTGGGTTACGGTATACTGGATATTACGGCTACGTGACGCGTATTCATGCTGACTTCTCAGGTATTTTTTATAATAATATTCTCTGACTATCAAGCGGCGTTGGAAGCTTTTGACTCCTATTAAGCAACGTCTAAGTTGGTAGCAAATTGCTGAAAACGACTCTCCTTTGTAGGAAGACTCAATAGATTATATTGATAAGGGGTTCCCAATCATTTGTAGCCTGCGACGCAGTTACATGTTTAATATTTTCTCACGGCGCCCTGTCCTAGCTAAATTTGAAGAACACAGTCGAAAGAAATAGGTACCTACAATAATAGTAGTTAGGTTAGGTTGATCGAAACGAAATTAAAACACCACTATGAAACTGACTTTTTTTATTACAAAAGAATTTAAACTGGAAACAACAATTGAAGAAACGGTGAAGAAGAGAAAAATACTAAAACAAAACCAAAATTAAATATGATATTTACTCAATCAATTCAATGTGATGGATGAGCTTGGTGCCCTTCGCACAGTTTTTCAAATCGGGGAATAAGACTTGACACTGCTACTCTCATTTCTTGCTCCACATTGATCTTTGAGCGATATCTGTTCCTCATCACTGCTACAGCTGAAAATCCAGCTTCACATAGATATGATGTTGCAAACGGAATGAAAATTTTTAATGCTTTGGTAGTTAAATTTGGATATTCATTTTGAATCGATAACCAAAACTTGACCAAATCGACACTCGCGAATCTAGTTTTAAGGCTGCTGTCGCAAGAGAGTTCAATGAGACTCTCTTCATCTTATGATGTAAATCCTTGTGGACTTTGTGCATGGACAGGATCCTGGATCCACGCAAATTTTTCAACATCATCATCTGCAAAGTACTTTGAAAACCATTTGGTGAGTTTCGCTAGGTGTTTCGTGAAAAGGGCGATCAGGTCTTGTGAGACAACCAGTTCATTTGATGCCGCATATTTATACAATTGCGGGAAGTAATCTTGACCGCCACCTTCATTCAACTTTTTTATCCACAACTGCAGTTTCTTTCTAAACGCCGCGTTCCTCTCCGAAAGTTTCAAAATGTGCGTGTTGTTACCTTGCAAAGACAAATTCAAATTGTTTAATTTCTCAAATACATCGTATAAATATGCTAGTTTTAGCATAAAATCAGGTTCAGTAAAATATTTGGCATTTTCTTGACGTTCTTGCTGTAAAAAAGTGCGAATTTCATCGCGTAATTCGAACACACGAAATAAAACATTTCCACGTGAAAGCCATCGTGAATTTCAGTAATAAAGCAGGGCTGTATGTTCAACTCCCATATCTGTGCATAGTTTTTTAAAAAGTCTGGCCTTTAGAGGCCTAGTTTTTATGTAGTTTACCGCACTAATTACACATTCCAGTACTTGGTTCAGTTCAGAGCTCATTGATTTTGAAGCCAGAGC
>WOGP01005696.1:0-12937 GCA_015342065.1 Leptinotarsa undecemlineata | reverse complement strand
AAGGCCCCGACACTCTGTCGAGTGAGGCCCCTATGTCCCCCGTTAACAGATGAATAACATCTTCATCCATCCCACCCCAGCTATACAGCTGGTTATACAGGGTATAACATAAGTACGTTAAAATATTCAAGTGACGTATTCCTGAGACAATTTTGACAGAAAAAGTCTATATGGACTTGTTTTCAAAAATGCTTCGTTCCGATACAGGGTGTTGAAATTGAATTTTTTTTTCGTTTTTTCACAATAACTCTTGCAAAAATAAGTTATTTGCACGAAATTCGGTACCATCTTTTTTTTGACGTGGGACATCACAATTTCGTATTAATTTTCATGTAACATCTAGAGGGAGCTGTGTACGCTGTCATTATCTATTTCAAATTGACAGTAAACTTCTGGTACCTTTCATGAAAAAACCTAATGTCCACACCTTTCCCAAGTAAAGAAGGTACACCCCTTCAACTGCTGCAGCTGCAGCTGCAGGTGATCGTTTTCATCGTTTTCGAGATATTTACAATTTTCTATATCAATACATATTACTTCATAGCCAAATTTGATTTAAAAAATTTTTGTTATTCTCCGCTTGCAAAATGATTGAATAAATTGAGTAGGCTATGAAAGTTTTTTTATAAAAATGGAAGTTCACTGTCACATTTTTAACAATTAATTGACAAATTCACAGTTCGGAGTTTATAAAGTGATTTTTTTGACCATGCCCTGTATAGCATCAGCGAAGAACACAATTCCAATCCAGCTGACGAGATGTAATGATTCAAAATTTAAATTCAAGTTGGACTTTTGGGCTACGCCTGTGACTCCCTGAAACTCAGCTGACTCCAATGGTATCAACTCCACATGTGATTTTGGGGGTCATATCATGTCAATTTTTATCAACAACATGTAATGGCGAATCACATCAACAATTTCCTGTGACTTATTACATAAAATTGACTTCGAAAATCCAATAATTCATGAACAGTATATGTGAAGCAGACTGAACTGGATTTAACGGAATTTCTGTCTAAAAACCGAATTGTTTCAGAGAAAAAGAAATATTCATTGACTTTATGACAGTTTCGTAAACACTGTTGCTCTAAAATGAATTATTCAACTATATTCACCAGCTCTTTTTACATTCATTCGCTATAAAAAAATATCCAAATCAGCGTGGCATATTTACAGTTCTAAATTACCCCAGCTCATTTGAAATTCTAAAGAAGATGGAAAAACAAATATCGCTAACTGAATCCCGGCGCATTATATTCCCATGTCATTTGAAAAATTGTCAGGAAATGGGAAGACGTAATAGAAGTTTCACTGTGCAACCGAAATGTCCATTTTTTAATATTCCAACCGACTTTCTTTCTCCGCTTTGGTTGAAGCTGCCTTAGAAATTCCCTTTCTCTGAACTTCATTGTAATAGACAGTCTCCGACAGAATAATACTGGGACTTGACGAGTTCTATATTCAGTAATAATAAAAACAGCCATTCATCTCAGCTAGCAAAATCGTCCCAGTTATTGAAAACACTGCTCCAACTCTGAATGAATGAACGGGTAGTTAGCGAATGAAGTATTTTCTTAAAATTAAAATTTTATAATTTCAATTCAAAAAGAGTATTATTATTAGTACTTTCATTGTCTACTTAGAGTTAAGCTTGATCAGAATGGTAGAATTAATCATTGAATGAAGGATAATTCTGAAATGAAATTCAAAAATAATTTGATGAGAAAAGAGTTTTTGGTTCTCTAGTTTTTCATCGTTATATAGAAAGTAAAAAAGTTCGGAAAAATACTACATGGAAGAAAAACCGTATGCGAAGAATAAAAACTCAAAGTTTTCTCCACAATTGATAAAATTTTTTTTCTTTATTATAAAATATTTTCTTCTCCATGATTTCAAATAATGATCTGTTCTGTTTTTTCGTCAATCAGCTATCGTCCCATACGAACGACAACTCTCAGAAGTTGAGAAACTTGTGCGAGCTAAGGACTAACGAGGTCTTACCTGTTAACGTGTGATTCCTAACACGGATATCAATATTTTCCATAATTTGAATTGCATATTTTTGAAGAATAAAGATCCAATTCATACCGGCACTATTTCCCCAATTCAGTATACCAAACTTCATGTGGGAAGGAAAATGTGCAAAGTACAGCGTAAGCAAGAGATTTTTGCTTCAGTGGTCTTTCATATACTTTATGCTGTAGCAACTACTCCTCAGTTTATTAGACAATAGTTCTATATGACTTTCCCATTGCAAATGTTTGTCGAAAATTACTCCCAAAAGTTTCACCTCATCACTACAAGTTATTTGTTTTTCTGTATTTTTGAATAACACAGGTGATCTTTGTTTGGAGTGCCCAAAAAATACTATGACTGTTTTGTTATGATTCAGTAACAGACAACTATTTCCAGATCAACGAATGATATCTTCATAAATCTTCTCAGTTTTACTCATTGGCATGTCTATGTTTTTTTTTAAAAATTGTAAATTAGTATCGTCTGCATAACACACTTTTTTTATATCGTGATTTCTTTCCAACAGACGGATTATATCATTTACATATATATTGAACAATGAAGGTCCCAATACAGATCCTTGAGATATACCTCGATTTATTTCACGGTAACTACTCAGAACTCCATTCAATCTAACAACCTGACTTCTGCCATTCGCACTCAAGAATAGATAATTTGAATGAACTGTTGGTTTTGGTATACTGATATGGTAGGCTTTGTGAACCATATCGAACTATGAGGATTTTTCTAGATGCTACGTGAATTAAACTGGGCGTTACTTGGGAAAAATAGAACGACAGGGAATGAAAGAGATTGCAGGTAACAAAATTCCGTTGAAAGTTTTGATATTTCAGATATTTAATCTTGTTCAATTGTGTAGATTAGAGAAGAGATCAGTTTTTGGTAAGACATTTGTCTACGTCTATGTCATTACAAAGCAACTGGAAAACTTCCAAAGATCAGTTTATTTCCAAACTGTCCCACTTCCCATATAATAATGCAGAAGAAAGAAGACTAACGGTTTCTTTCAAACCTTACGGATTAGGAATATCATACTGCAAGATTCTAAAGTGACAACAGTGCAATGCAATGTTACGTCATTAACAAAAAAGGCGGAGTACCTGAGTCAACACAAATACATCTTACGAGCTAAAAATTATCAGTCATCGGTGAATCATCAAGATGAATAAACCTCTGAAGAAGCCAGCCACTCGTGCTGGCGAAACGTTAGGATGCAGTTCCACAGTACGATGGCCTTCAAACGCGAATGGAGAAAGTAACACTGAAAATCTCGGCCGTGAAAGCTTCAAGCAATTTATTCTTTCAAACCGGTCACAGAAACTCCTGAGTGAAATTATTAACATTTTCAATTACCTCAGTGTCAAATACCACCTACTTCAACAAACTCCAACTTCTTTCTTAGCAAATCTTATGTTCAATAACATTTTTTATCTATACATAAAAAAATACTTCTATGGATATATTCTTATAGTTCATTGAATGTTTTTGAAACAAACTAATACTATTTTTTCGAATAGAAAAGATACAATATATCTGTGAGATAGGCTTTTGCATAATTCATTCGATTACTATTTATGAGATTCCCATAAAGGGCTCAACATTGAGTAGCTCTATATATTTTTAAACTTTCACCACTTTTAATATCACACTCCAAACCTCAGATATTCGTATATTTTCCACAACATGAAGAAATCCTGCTGAAGAGGGAAATATTGCTAGTGAAAGTCAAACCTTGATATTTGAAATCCAGTGTGATGACATCCGTCGAAAACTCAGTAGTGAGAACTTCTCCCATCTGATATACCGCAATATTTCACGTATCCTTCAATCGTTGCCATATCTGGAGTTTCCTAAAGTGCAACCTTATTAAACTTAACGACCACCTAGAAGCTACACCGAAAACTTTGATACGGGCCAAAAATTTATCAAACTTCCGTATATCTTTCCTGTGCCGAGAAAATTTATTCGAAAAACTTGCTTGAACTTAATCACTTCTCATGTTCCATTTCTCCAGGATGCAAAAGGCAGATGGGCCTTCGACATATTTCAGGTTGAATGTATTTCACGGCGGATATTGAAAATGAATTGCTATTCCTGGTGAATCTTATAAGTCATTGGATGTTCAAGGCTGAAAAAACATGATAATGATTACTGGAGTCAAATCTTATGAATTCGTTTTTTTCCTATAATTTTCAAACGCTCATATTTTCATTCTATATTTGATTTCATAGTAGGATGAGAATATATGTTTTTGGTCATAAAGCTCCTATTATAATTGGATAACTGAGATAGTGATGAAATGAGTTCTAACCAAAAACTAATCAAACGAAAAGTTCTGAATCACAGCGTGTTTTTCAAAAATCTGCATTTGCGAAAAGTTTCCGTAACTTTTTCCTGCCGAAAATTTCTTGTTTCTATGAAAACTTTTCTACGTAGAATTCAATGGTGTTGAAATCTTATTTTTTTTAATGATATATTGATAGTTATTGATAGAAATCTATTTATTTCATGAGACTTCCTATACAGTGCATTTCATTAAAGTTCCTCCCCTTTTATTTTTTGAACGGCTCAACTGAATAAATTGAAATTTGGGATAATGAAATTAATGCACGAATACTTTATTTTGCAGTAAAATTGACAAATGAAACTTTCAAGATTGCGATTGGACGCCATATGGGAAAAAATTTATGGAAAAAGGGGTCTTATCACATATCTGTTACAAGCTCCTGATAAATTCTTCGAAACCCTAGAATATAATGTCAATATCTTCAACTAATACAAAATGGTGAAACTTTCAATAACTGCCTGAATACACACATTCACATTGATATTTCTAGAAATATTCTTTTTTATTGCCATATGGCAATTCGAACAACCCAATAAGGTTTGTTAAGTAAATTTTTGTTTATAAAAACGACAAAAAATGTGTGAACGACAATGAATATTATGGTTCAGTTAGAATATTCTCATTGGGACTGTTTGTGAGATGTCTCCTTCTACTGCATGGAGACTTTTGAAATAAGTATCATCCATTCAAAATTGAAACGGTACACCAAGTAACTGAAAATGACCCTGAAAATTCTGCCAAATCATGACGGAAACCATTGCATGGCATCCTACCTATCTCCATAATATTTGTTTTAGTGACGAATGTACATTTCTTTTAAACGGCAATGTTCACAGACAAAATTACCGTTATTGGAGTGATACCAACCCCTACGTTTTCTGGGAAACACATACCTAATATCCAGAAAAAATTAACGTGTGGGCAGGAATATTGGAAAACATATTGTAGGACCTCTATTTATCGATCAAAATTTAATGGGGGGTATTTGAATATGTTGGAAACTACTGTTGAGCCTCTCATCACTGAAATTGTCGAAGTGAATCCTAACGAATTCGATATGGATATTGTATTCCAACATGATGAAGGACAACCACATCACTTCAGACTAGTAAGAAACTCTTTGGATAATTTTTTACCGGTCGTTGGATTGGCCGTCGAGTTGCTACAGAATGGTCAGCCTGCTTGCCAGATTTGATACCTTTGAACTTTTTTCATGGGGTTATTTGAACCAAAAAGTTCACGAAGCTGAATCTGCTTCAATATCGGATAAACGGCGGAAAATAATAAATATTTGTAGAGATATTGACGTTACTGTGTTTTAAAATGTTCGGCATGAAATATCGGATAGGCTGTTCATATGTCAAGAAGTTCAAGGCAACTGTTTCGAGAAGTAACATCAAGCTTATTACCTTATATTATGTAGTTAAATGTCAATGTATTCAGGCAATTATTGAAATTTCCGCCATTTCATAGTAGTTGAAGATATTGACATTATATTCTAGGGTTTTGAAGCATTTCTCAGGAGCTTTGAAAAGATGACATGACTCGCCTTTCTATTTAATTTTTTTTCCAGATGGCGCCCAGTCGCCATCTTAAAAGTTTTACTTCAAAATGAAGTATTCATGCATTAATTTCATTACCCTAAATTTAAATTTTTCTATGGATGAAAGGTGATAACTATTGCCAATCCGTAGATCTGTTTTCAAATAATAATAAACTTTGAACACTGGATATGTCAATGAACTCTGAAGTCTATATTTCTATCATTTCCATCACTTTTTGTAATGATTTTCGATGTTTTTCAAGAAATCACACACACAGTCTTATTCATTCATTAAATTCTTTATATTCATATATTTTTCATGTATTCTGAAGTGGCAATCACGATTCATTATGCAACTATTCGATTAACTTTATATTTCAGCAGCGACACACTTCATTACGTTTTTTCCCTTCTAAACTACGACACTAATTCTGTGAAAGACAAATTATTATACTCTCAGCACTATGCCACATTTTCATGCACATAAATGACAAAGAGTCGCTCAACGACATACAAATATTTGCGTGTGGAGTGAAAAAACAATCGTTATAAAATAACTTATGGAAATTCTAGGAATCAAATGATCTTTTTGAAAAAATCATAAAATGAAAGCATAACTCACATATTTTGACAAGAACTGGTTTTAGGCATTATTTATAATGAGAAGCGATACTAATCAATCGGACAAATCCTTATCTGAATGTTTAATCAAATGCAGTAACATTTCTGGCAAATTCAGAAATTTGACCTTAGCATTTGATCATTTCTGATTCCAGAGTGGTGATAACCCAAAAACACCAGAAATAACTAATGAATCTTCCTCAATTTACTATGATCACTTTTTCCTCTTGAGTAGAGGCATTATCAAATGATGCAGTATCCAAAATGGAACGAAACGTTTTATCGCTAACTGTTCATGGAGCATCATGCTTTTATATACTCAATTAAAATAAAATTTATCCATTATTATACTATACTAACATGATAATTTTCATAACCTTGAGACACGTTGACACAGCAACTAATCCAAGATAATAAATCAATTGAATAATGTTGCGATACAATTCGAAAAATTTCCTAAAAGAAAATAATATCATTATTAGAGACAAAGTATCTCATCAAAAAGAAAGTGTAGTGGAGGATCGAATAGACCCACTTATTCGGAAACCAAACATTACCATCTATTATTTTCCTCGATGAAAAACTCATTGCAGAAGCTCTTTTGAAAAATGTGTTTCAGAAAGTCAAAATACACCTATGGGCACAACGAAAGACTCGTGAAAAATTTCGGGGACCAATGCGCAAACATGTTCATTGGATTGTGAAATTGTTAGATCACATACGAAGTAAATGCCTGGTGGTCAAAGTCTTCACAGCAATGGCTCACGTGAAGCTCTTCGGTTTACAGAAATAAACTATTTCGCTCATAGTCGGTTTCATCTGCATCAACACTTCATCAGCTATGGAAATTCATCTAGGCTTATCATATCTTCACATCCCTCTAGAGGAGATGCTAGATGAACACCATACAAATAAAATTTTCAATAACTGATGCTTCCATTAGTCAAATACATACAATCTGCTGTATACGGACTCAATCCCAAATAGAGAGCGCTGTATCTCTTGGAAAAACGACATTTCAAGAGTTGGTTCACTCTTGGATCAAGAACACTTTTTAATTTTGGTGCAGGTGTTAGTAGGTGAACGCCAATTCAAAACAGATATATCAACCTGCCTAAGGATATATGCGATCGTATTTCAGGCGAAAATCGACGCCAGACTAACGACACCTCTTGACTCTTGCAGAGCAACGTCCAAGTTGGTATTGAACTGCCAATAAATACTCTCATCGACATTCAGCAAATCATCTCTGGTCCGAACAATTAGGCACAATAGATAAGGTACCAAAACTGTTGGTCTTTCGACGGAGGTACTCATTGGATCAGAAGTTGGGATGATTCTGCTCAGTCAGAAGGCTCAAGAACTGTACATGGCATGCTATTTTATAGATGGCTCGAAAAGTCCTCCTCAGATTACGAGCTGAAGTAGTCGATGTCATTGAAAAAACAAATTAATGAATAATAACGAACCATATTCTGACCAAATCAAAAAAATTACCTGTAAAAAACTCTATCACTAAGTTCGTAGTAAATGCCTAATATTGTTCTATGTATCAACATCATATACTGAATCTCACTAGAGGTTAGTACGGCTATACGCTCATTCAATGTGATTTTTCAACGTATGGAGTTTTTTATTAGCATGTACAATATGATATGCTGCATGACGTTTGTAAAAATCAATATTAACAAAATACTCTTTCATCAAAAACCAATGGCAACAAAATACATTAATGAACATTTTCATACATCATCATTCACGATTCATATTGATATGAATCCAGTCCATCAGTGTTTGTTCAGTTAATATCTAATTCTAAATATGTATGCATTCGCAGCAATTGATAATTATACAATTCACTATATTGACAAAGAGCATTGCTTTGATTCATTAACATATCCTCAGCTTATCGGTACTCTTTGATAGAAATGATAAAGTTATTTATTTGTTATTAAAATCAATTTGAATAATGGACACAATTCAGAAGCTCAACCAAAATTTATAGGTAATTAATAATAGCATTACCTTGATAATGAGTTTTGATACCAAATAGAAGTTTGAGATGAAGAATCTTTACATGAAATTCTGCTGAGGAAAATTTCCATAATTTATTCGACAAAGCACGAAACATGACTAAAAAACTAGATGTAATTATTGAGGAGCATTGGCAGACCCTTCAAGATAATTATCGAGTTAGTTACGAGTGATATTTTGAAGAACTTTCTGATGATACTATGAATTTTTCAAGTCAAAATGTGAAAATGCAGAGTATTTCGATGCGAAGAAAGCATCAGAAATGCATTCCTGTTTCTTGGATGTTTCCGCTTTCACTGTAATTACAGTACTTCATCAAAGGTTTCTGTAGTTGTGTAGTTTCTATAATAGCTGTTCATGACGACAATATTTACTCAAATGGTGAACCTGTCTGAAAATTTTGGCAATACTTCTTATAAGCCCTCCAATGACAAACGAATCATTTTTGTCGTTTGCGGTGTGTGGTCAATACAGTTTCAAAGGAAGCCAAATTGAAAATTTGCTTTCCGTTTTAACATCTAGGAGTTTTTAGATACCTTTTGGACGATTCACACGATGTTGTGAATAAAATATGGCCGAAATATTCGGGGATGACAACTTCAAGATTGTGTGGAAGGTCATCAGTAAGAATGGATCACTTCTCTTTATATACAATGGAACACAAACAAACGAATTAAAAAAAACTCTGGAGAGAGATGAAAAACGGACGTGACTGAAGTACAAATATGAATTAATTAAAATGCATAAAAAATTTCCGAATCTCAATTAACTCAAGATAAACTAAATATTCTTATCGACTTCCCTATGAAAGATTCAAACATGAATATTTGTTCAGTTAATAATTATATTCATATAGCACAGTACATGGCTGAATATAACGAATTGATTCACGTGCGTCACCAATTTCATCAAAATTTCATTTGATGTATAATTTCCATATGGTAATGGAAAGCAATTCTATTCATGAACAGAATCTTGACTTTTGACTACATGTTGTGAGATAATTCATGTTTATTCCTATCGAGTACCTAGCTGCTGATTTTATTAGGCATGAAATAGTAATTCGATTCATTTTGAGAACATTTTACTTTCAAAGCTACATCGAATCGGCTTAGAAGTTATGAAACAATCTACTCTAATTTCTGTCGGACACCTACCTGACGGTTTTATTTCTCAGTTGTAAATGATTAAATCGGTATGTCTCCGAAAATCCAAACTGAGTAATATGTGATGTATAAAGCGCCTGAATAACTGTCAATGTAGTTAACAAGGGTTTCTACTCACTTTTCCCATCATCTTCAATCTCGGAAGTGAACCGGTATCAATATTGGGTAAACTACCTAATGAATTTTGGGTTTCGCAAATATTAGCGAAGTGACAAAAGCAGAATTTCAACGTATCGCATGAACTCACCGAGTGTCAGAGAGCAGTAAAGCTCCAAAAGTACTTCACGAGTTTATGTTGGGCCAATGGATCTGAATACAAATTTGGGAAAGGAAATTCATTTTCAGGCACGCCAAATAGTGATTGCTTCAGATTTGAGGTTCATACTTAATTAATGAAATATTTGATAAGGAATAACACCGGTCGGCTAGTTGAATGGAGAGTCATAGTTACGGTGATATATTGAAAAATTTGTCGAATTACTCTAGAACTGAACAAAACCAAAATGAAAGTATTTAATTATTTGAAATTTGCTTCACTGAAATGAATGAATTTTATATTGTGAACCTGCACCACCTTTGAAGCTCAAACAATTCTCTGTAAACCAGGCCTTCATAACTTTCGTCACCTCTTCTTGGCAATCTCAAAAAATGTAGCATGAACTCTTCCAGTAGATTTTTGAACAAGAAAACTGGCGAAAAGAGAAATGAAAATTTCTATGTTTTATACCAATTTTCCTATATGGACATTTTCAAACTCACTTACACAATAAAGTTTATTGTGTAAGTAAGTTTGAAAATGTCCATATAGAACGAAACTGTAGTAACAGTTACAATTAAAAGAAGTGGTATAAAACATAGAAATTTTCATTTCTCTTTTCATTATAATCTCTTACCACGTAGTAATGGCTACATCTATCAATTTATTGAAAGAAAACTGGCTTTCGATCGATCTCAATCTTCAAGTACATATTCACGTCTTTCTATGTTGACAGTCCAGAAATCCCTTCGAATATGAACCTGGAAGATAGTTCGAACATATATTTTTTGAATTTCAACAAATTTGGCCAGTATCCTTTCCTCAGCAATTTTATCACGCAACTCCGGTTCAAATTTCAACCGTTAACCTTACAGTGATACTTTTTGTCATAAACATTTTATGAAACTATGCCAATTCAATATTTTGTTTATCCACAAAAATGATCTGAACTAACTAGATATCAATCCATACTTCAGTTTATTCAGTTATAACATTTACATTTCACAAGGACATATCTTGTTCGTATTGTTGTAAATCATGTCTTAAAGAAAGTAATGCTGGCCGCCACCGGTAGCCATAAACCAAATGAGACGTAGATGAAATCACGCGAATATACGATGTTCGCTGCCGCTCTAGATGTAGCTAGAAAATGCTACCGTCTTCGATGGAATTTCGAGGAATGTTCCAGATCTTCCGATTGCCAAATATAAGCGCCATCCATTTGCTCATCGAGACAGTCAGGTGAAAGGTGATAGAGATTCGAGTAATAGTTGCAAGTTTTAGTTAATAGTGGCAGTTTCAGTTGAAGTGTATTTTGTATTTGAAGTGAAATAAAGTAAAGCTAGATTATTGTTCAGTGTAGTCATTTATCGGGCAACCCACGGAAAAAACGTAACAGTATAATTATCGAATTATAACTCGTTTTATTCACACATCTCCTTTCTATATTTCGATAAATTAATTAGTACTTCCAACAGTACGTACTATTATATTTCACCTGAAGTATCTAAGTTTGATCCGATATCGAAGAACGAAATTTTAAACATCAATGTCATTCAGATTTTTTTTCGTTTTAGTTCCAACACCTGAACATAAAATCTAAATATTACAATAAACACTATGAAACACTCAACGGATGTAGCTATTACAAGGTGGTAGGAGATCATTATGAAAAATGAAAAATAACATGTACATTTAACTTCAATAATGTTAGTTACAAATGAAAGTGGTTAAAAACATAGAAAGTTTCAATTCTATTCTCTTCATTATTATCTCTTACCACGTAGTAACGGCTACACCGTGTTAGGAATCACACGTTAAACGGTAAGACTTCGTTAGTCCTTATAGACGTCGTTCGTATGGGGGCGACAGCTGATTAACGAAAAAACAGATTTTAAACAGATTTTTTCAAAACATCCATCAATTTATTTGAAAAAAGTTTCATTTGCCATTTTTCAACACTCGAAACAAAAAATATTGAACACATTTACTGAATATTCTCTTTCACAGTAATTGATTCGAATAACTTCAAATCTGATTATTTTCAGAAGACTTCTCTTGGAATACCTATATCAAGTAGGTATACAAAGTATAGATATGATTATGAATTTGACAAACACTGACGTTCATGTTTGTCAAATTCAATTTTTTTAATTGAAAAAGTGCATTTCTAGATCGTATTCAACAAAAAGTCAAAAAAGTCACTTGAAAAACTTGTGTCTACGGCAATTTTATATCCATATGCCAAATTTATGCAACTAGGATAAAGTTAACGTTTTGCTTATTTTTGACAGATATCCTCTTTATTTTAAAAAGCAAGTTTGGTTAATTGTCATCAATTCATGTATACATAACAAACTCATCATGCAGTTTAACTTTTCTGATACATTTTCATTTAGACGGACATTTTTAGAGGGAAATTAAAAATTTGCTATAAAAATTTTAACATGACTGGTGCAAAGTTTCAATCACCTGGCTATTTTCTTAAACAAATCTTTGATTCCGAAAAAGCAGAGGCAACAAAAAAATGCAAATAATTTCGATATAACTATTATCATTATTATAAATTTTAAACAACAATAATATTAAAAAAACAACAAATGGGTACAAAAAATTACTTATTGGTTTAAATGAGGTTGTTATAGCCTACATTTCAGTATGTCGTCCTCCACGTTCAATACAAATTATGGTCCTTCTACTAACATCTGTAAATGTATTCAAAAAACACTTGATTGTTGAAAATCCATGATGATGTATTCAAAAAACAATTTATTGTGTGATTTTCACTTGACAGTTGACAAAACCGCGACACGTGTTTCGCTATACAATAGCTTTTTCCAGCGTCTCAACACTGACAAAACCGCGACACGTGTTTCGCTATACAATAGCTTTTTCCAGCGTCTCAACACTGTCGCTGGAAAAAGCTATTG
>WOGP01005695.1:0-12937 GCA_015342065.1 Leptinotarsa undecemlineata | reverse complement strand
TCGTGTATTGGGGTTCATATGGGATTACTATAAACTTGTTATTACGTTCTTCTTTTTGAAAAGTCGAAGATTTCCGAAGTGCTTCCCTAAACTTACACCGAGGAGTTGGTATTTCATTAAACCATATACATGGGTGTTGAAAGTATCTATACATGAAAAAATTGGTGTGAATATAAAATATTGTAACATTTTCCCCGTGCGTTCGACAATAATTGACTACACTGTACAATTGAACTCAGTTTTATTTCACTGCTACACTGACATTACAACATAAACACTTCAACTGAAACTTCGGACTAGTTCTCAAATGTCTATCGCCTTTTTAGAACACTTCGTACCGCACTTTCAACTAAACTTGTCGCTCTGCGTATTGCTAGTGTTTATACTGGTAATGGAAGTCTCTGGAAGCCGATAGGAAAGTCCCTGGAAGTTTCTCGAGCGAAGTGACATCTAGGACAATCGCAAAGCGAAAGTCGAGTTGAGCGCGACCTTAGGCAGATGACAATCGATTGACGACAACCAGCGGTGAGCAGTGTTTTTTTTCAGGGGATGATTCACTACAATGTAAAATGGTTATATAGAAATTTGGTCCAAATTGTTTAGTCAAAACTGTTTGTAAATCTTGTTGAAAAATATTGAAAATTATAACAGTCACCTCAGGTCTTATTGACTCCAGTCAGAAATAAATATACATTGCACATTGAATAACTGTTACAAATATGTGTTTCATTTATCGAGTGTCCTGTTGTTTTGGGTGCGTTTTGTTTCTGCGGTTTTTATGCGGCTTTTTTAATAGACAGAGTGGTTCAAGAGGAAAGTTTATATGAATATAACATGCATAATATAGTAGAGAAACACTGATAATTTTAGAAATTTCTAATATGATTCGTGAATAAACACTTTTTTGCGCTTACATTGCAAACGCTGGCTGAACCCTCGTAGGGTTCAGCCAGCGTGACATGTGGATTATTGATTCGGCATCCGTCATGTCGAATGATAGTTCTATTCTCTAAGAATGTTTACCCATACACATAAGAGACTATGCGGCAAATTAAGAATGAATTAATAGTAAGGAAATAGGAAAACTGAACATTTGTTATGCCAGAGAAAAAACCACTGATATCTTTCTTGAAAAGGTGTTTCATGTACCATAACTACAAGGACATAGGATCAAATTATCAAGAAATGTTTCCATATTGAATTCGAATGTTAAACATGCACTAATGAAAGCAGAGTGAGATAATTACAGTAACTGTCTCAAATGACAATTTGTACGTCCTAGCAATATTGAATATTATGAAATCGTCGATACAAATAAGTTATTACACATCAAATTGCATCTATACTCGGCCATCGAGAAACATCAAAGAAGTTTAAGCAATGCGTTTGAAAATTGAATGAATGTGGAATAAAAGTTTATACATATATTCAAGAAAAATAGGCACGAAAACCTTTCCCAAAGAAGTAGTACCGTGAATCATGATGAATAAAACTAATACAAACAGATCTCTGCAGTCCAATTAAACCATTCATAACAATGATCTATGATTGCAGTGGACACGCCAAAATATTTCTCTTAAGATTTAAATCCGATGTTCCTGAAAAAGTGAAGATATTGTTTACCTATTTATGATGCACTGTTCAGAATCTTTGTTTAATCTTGCTCTTGAAAATGATCACTTGGTGATTGAAACACGTGTCGAGGTGTTAAAATCAACGGTTTGGTGTTGGGATAAAACTCCAGTTATATTCATACGGTACCTTTGTGAATAATGCTTTTTGATAAACCCGAGACTAATCAAAGCAGATCAACATGAGACTTCAAGCATATCTGCAAAAGAAAGGCATACAAATGCAATATTTAGCTGTAATTCATCTCAACAAGGAGGGATGGCAAAAAAGGTTTTGTAGAGAAACTATCAATACCGTAAAGTACCTATTCATAAAATCTATTTACATCCGTTTCCATTCCGAAAATCTCATGAATCGATGTGTAATCGCAAAGTTTTGCAAACAAAAGAAAAATCCCCTCAAAGATAGCAGTTTGATGCCACAAATACAAAATCTCAGAATACGGCATTAAAGAGTCCCGAATAAGATAAATGGTACCATGCAATGAAGGAAGAAAGGAAACCTTGGATGATAACAATACGAGTACTTTGGAAGTGGTCCGTCTTCCGGAAGATAAAGAGTCCATTGTATGAAAAATGTTTTTCATAATAAAAGTGGAACTGATCTTATTTTCCTCGAATATAAAGCCACGTTGGTGGCACGAAGTTTTTGCATCAATTGTGATATAATGTGGCTGTAAAACATTTTGAAAAGAAACTATATGAAACAACCAGCAAGTCAAAACGTTCAGTTCTTCCTTCAATCAAAAGCATGTATGGTCTAAGTTTAAAATAAGCAGCAAGTTCGTTGAATCTCAAACTTTACTCCGTTCTAATTGAAGATTTTTTCACTCAAAGTGATGAAGATTTATCAATCAATTTATGTTTGTACTAGAAGTGGAAAAGTAGAAACGTTATCTCTCTTATATCTGTCTGATAGTACAAGCCCCGTTATTAAAGTAATTGTATCAATATTAGGACGAAATGGTATTTAACTGAAAAAATTGATTGTGCAGAAGCCAAAAAAGTTATTTACCTCAATAACACTGAAGATCTGAAAATATATCTTCGTGATGCCGACAGTAATGAATATCAGAATAAACTGGATATGCAGATGCTGATTGGGCTGGTGACACAAATGATATAAAATATTCATACGATACATTTCGTAATTTCATAGTGGATCATGGGTCAGCAGGAAGCAGTAGTGTATTTTGCTTCAACAGAGGCAGCTGAAGAAGCAGTTTTATTGAGAAGAATATTAAACTTTTTGTTGAAAAATCAAATGGCCCAACAGGTATTTTTGAAGATGATCAAAGTAGCCTTGAACTGGTTGTCAGTGGATCTGATCGAAACATATCGACACAAGATTCCGTTACATCATAGAACTGAAAGAAAATAAAACTTGTTTTAATATGAATATGAAGGGGAAGTATTGGGATTCTCTTATATTTATATTTAGAATGAATTGATGGATGTAGCCGTTACTATGTGGTAGGAGATTATCATGAAAATTTAGAAATAAAACTTTCTGTTTTATAGGAATTCCTATGTTTCATACCACTTCTATTTGTTACTAACGTTACTTCAGTTTCGTCCAAAAGGATATTTTCAAACTGATACAATAAACTGTATCGTATTAGATTGAAAATGTCCTCATTACCAAATGTTTCCATTTATTAGTTTATCACAATTAAAAATATTTCAAGTTGATAATCTTCTTGAGTATAACTATCAAAATGTTTCTAGCAGCAAGTTAAATCAAGAATACTTTTTGTTTAACAGTTATTCAACATTGAATATGAACCAAAATTTTGAAACAATGAATTGTTGAAAATATTCTGATTTTATGAAAAGAAGGAAAATTTCTTGCAGATTTGTTCCTTTCATACTTACCTTAAGGGGTGATGACCCATTTGGAGAAGATATCTTAGGCAAGTAGAGTACTATTTTTTTTCAACTCATCTAAAATTCACTAAGAACTAGTAACCATCCCGGTTTCGCACAGGTAGCAGAACATGAATAACTACATTTTGTTTCTATCAACTTTCACAACTATAATTTAAATTCTGAAACAAGTAAGTACCTACTTACCTAAACACCAAAACCAAACAAAAAGCGACCTTCAAAGTAATTCACTACGTACAACAAAACCAACTCAATTGAAACCTTTCTTCATCACGCACGTCGCATCAGTATGTAAGACCGCTTTTATTTTGCGATAACTTCTAAAATATTGATTTGAATTTTAGAGAGCAATTGTAATGCGCATGAAATGTTTGAGGTATAATGGGTTAGGTCAAAAGTGAGTGGTTCTATATGACCTTCGACTAGAACCCGGAAAAGTACTTTGGACCAAATTAATAGAGCTTCTTGACAAACGCGATTAGCTCATATGGTGAGTGATATTTCAGACGAAATGGGAATAGTGAGACTCTGACTAACTCTGGAAACCTGATTCGATACTAAGCGGGTCAGGCTTGTTAGATAACGTAGTTCATCTCTGCTGTGGTCGAACAATTATTTTCAACATACTTCTCGAAGGATTTATAAATGCCTTGGAATAGATCAATGCTGGTAAATTTTGCCAGGAGCCTGAAACTCTTCTTGCATCCCAGGTGTTCACTGTTTATTTGGCAAATACTAAAATGATGCCTATCACAGGTTCATTGCAAGGAAGTCAGCAACTTTGTTATCTTCTGGGTCAGTGTGACCATAAATTTAGACTGAAGAAAATGATGTCACGCAGGCACCTAGGTGATATTTCTATCCTGGGTTTGCGAATGTTTGCAACTGTACCAGAACATGAAGGTGTTTTTAATCTACAAACCAACAGTTATCTGCTTTTAATATTCCCTTTCCCAATGATCCAATATTTTCTGCTCTAGAACAGAACTGTATGAGGAAGTTCATAGTTGACAGCTGAACCATTAAGTCAGAGGTCATTACCGGAATTCCCAGTGTCTTTTTTTGTGAATGGTAATATGAACAATCCTATATGCTCTCCAACTAGCTTTTCCTTTCAGGAATATAGAAGGATTATCAGTTGCCAATGGAATAAGCTCATCATTGAGGGAAAGTGGAGTCGAATTAAATTTTTTTTCTGGTCAAATACTCTCAAGTCCTTTCTAGTCCAGAATAGATATATTGAATCTAATCAGAATGGGTGAAAGTATTTCCACTTCCACAGAAGTTTTACCAGAATTTCCTTTTTGAGTTTCTGATATCTTTGTTGTTAAGTCGTTAGAGTAGTAGTATGAAGCCCCAGGGAATTAGATATTAATTTGATCTAGAACCCTGTCAACTGGTTCTAGTAGGGAGTAAATAATGCTAATGGGTGAATCAAATTAAATTTCTCTTGCTTTGTGGTAATTTTTTATTGTTTATACACATAGAAGGAAGTCAGGAAAAATCTTATAGCTTTTTCAATTATTTTAGGATGATGCAACATACATGAGATTGAAAGAAATATTTCGGCCATTTCTGATTGTTTAAGGGTGATAGATATATATTAGGGGGATTCAAAGTTTTTTTCTCTTACCTAAATTATTTTTCTGAACTATCCCTGTTAAAGACACTGTACATAGAGTTTGACATTTTATTTTGACAGATTAGTCACTTATTTTAAGACTGTAAGTCAAGTTGAATAAAAGTTGCATTTGAAACGGTATTAACCAGGTTTATCAACCCAAAAAGTTTCAACAGTGGTCCTTCGAGTTACTCAAGAACACGCTATGGAAAAGTCAGCCACTGAATTTACAAAAAAATGTGAAACTTAGCTTCGCAGAAGTGCTAAATCCAATAAAGGTGTTCCACTAATGAGATTTGCAGAGATGAATGTTGCTGATTTAGAGTTGAATACAGTTTCTATTGGTAATGCTGAAACCAGTAGATTGCGAAAGAATTGTATTTTCTGTTAACGATGTGTTTGAAAAGGAATGCAGAAAAGTTGAACTATGCCAAAAAAAAAATGCTCAGTCAGAGAAATTCAGTTTCCATCAAACAGTTCTTTTAATGAAATAAAATCAAAATTTCGAAGCTGAACTTGGAACTAAAACTCATTCAACAGCAGAAAGAATTAGATGAGCAAAAACACAAGAAAGATTGAAAGCTATTGAAAAAAGAAGGAATAATGTTCTTGAAGAAATTAAAATTCAGAAGAAAATAATCCAAAAAAGTACAACAGAGAATCTAACCAAGTCTATACCATCTCAGGATTTGTACCAAGATTCAGTTTTCATCATCATTGAGTTGAGGATGCTAGAAAATGTAGTAATGCTGTGAAATGTTTGAACGTTGATGAACAGTACATTGAAAATAAATAAGAATTAAGTGAAAAAAAGCAACCAGCGTTATTCTATTTGCGAACATCCATGTTATTCTTCCTCCTTTGATGGTGGTGGAGACATATATATTGTTCTTGACATCGCTAGAAAATGTATACAAAATACTGCAAATACGAATGCATTACTAATGGGACGAAGAGCAAGGGACCTTCTATATTTCTCAGGGGAACTCACTGATTGACCTATTTTCATTGCTGAATTCAAAAAATCTACTGAGCAGTTATGTTTCTCGGATGAGAAAAACCTTGTTTATCTTGATTAGGCATTCTAAGGAAGAGCTAGGGAAACTGTGAAAACCTTAATGATTTCCCCGAGTAATGTTCCTAAAATTATTAAAATACTTGAGATGAATTTGGGCAGATCTGAGTGGATTGTACTTTCTCTGATAGAAAAAGTCAAGAAAATTGGACAGGTGCGAGAAGATAAATTTAAATCTTGCTTATATATTTTGAACGTAGTCAATAATTTTGTGGTTACAATGAAAAATGTCAATTCTTCACTTTATTTGTTCAACCTCGAATTATTGATAAGTTTGGTAAATAAGCTTTCCCCGATTCAGAAATATAAGGGGGGGAAATTCGAATATCAGAAATATATAGAAGGAATACCAACTTCACTTGAAGATTTCGCAAAATGGTATGAAGAAGAAATAAATTACATGACATTAACGAGTAATCCATTTCAAATGTATAAATGTGTTTCAAGAAAAGAAACGGTAATGGGATCAGAAAAATATAACACCAAACATATCTAGATATACTTCAGGTTGTGTGTTTTGCAAAGATGATAGCCATGATATGAAAGAATGCGACAAAAAGGAAAATGCTGTACCAGAATGAAAAGATTGGGCACTGAATTTGACAATATGTTTTCTATATATGTTTACAAACAGGTCACATGACTAATAGATGCTTTTTGAAAACAAGATGTAGGGTCGATAATATCCTTCATGTACCAAGAGATAGTTTATGCAACTCACCGTCAACTTCTCAAGATCAGCCAGCGTCCATAAATGAATTTTGCGCTGAAGCACATGATACAAAAAGGACCACTCTATTGAGAGTAGCACCAGTTATTATTCGTGGACCAACAAGTAAAATAAAAACATTTGCTCTGTTTGATGAAGGATCAACATGCTCCATATCGACGAAAAATTAGCTAGGACAATGAACCTTTCTGGACCAGAAGTCCCACTATGTTTACAATGGACTAACGATACTTTTATTATGAATGATCTAATGGTGAAGCATAGTTTCAAAATGGAAGGTTTGGGTGTAAAGGTGAAAGATAGATCCATTTACTCTGTAGAAGACCGCAGAGCTTTGAGAATCATGAATGAAACAGTTCGGAAAATTGGTAATAGGTAAGAAATAGGTCATCTTTGAAGAAATTCTGAGGCAAAATTACCTCATAGCAAATTGAATGCAATGAAACGTATCGCTTGCATAGAAAGGAAAATGAGTCGCAACAACGAATCCGCCAAACAGTATTATGCTATGATTCAAATTCATATAAACGAAGCTTATTGTAACGAATTGAAGATTTAACTGTCTCAGAAGAATTTATTTTTAACAATATTTCACTAACACAACTAATTTATGTACACAACTTAGCGACTAACACTGTTTATTAACCTTTCTTTAAACACACGATTCACTTTCTAGCTACGTACTCCCTCTCTGAGCGAAAATCCGATCTTATATAGTAGTGACGAACATTCTAGAGACATCTACCGGTTTCGGTACTAATCCATTCTTTTCGCTTCGGGTTCGTCGATCGCATTCCTACCGTTTGGGGTTTGAGATAACGGTCAGGTACGGCTTCAGATTCATTACATTATGCACGATAATTAGAGAATGAAGTAATAACAGAAAATTCAAAAAACTGGTTTTTGATGCTGCAGCCAAGTCGTTTGGATATAGTTTTTTGGCCCAATATTTGTTTCAATTGGTCGTTGAAAGAGCTGTCCATATTGAGATTGCTGCAACACTTGACACGAGATCAACAATTCTTTCTATCAAACGATTCATTTCTCACCGTGGACAACCTAAACAATTTATCACAGATAATGGAACAAATTTTGTTGGAGCGGAAAGAGAGCTCAAAGAAGCTGCTAGTACGCTGGATTTTACGAAGTTGTCAGATGAAGTTATTTTCCGGGAAACTGTATGGAAATTCAACCCTCCTGCTGCTAGCCACATATGTAAAATATGGGAACGTATGGTTCGTTCCGTAATAAAACGGTTCTCAGGGTAACTTTGAAAACAGCTTGCCTCAGAGAAGAAGTTATTAAAACCTTGATGGACGAAATTGAATATGCACTGAATTCTAGACCTTTAACACATATCTCAGTAGACCCTAATGACCCAGAAGCGATTACTCCCAATCATTTTCTGTTGCTGAGGCCAGGTGGTGTCGATATCTACAGTGAAAACAAAAAGGATATACTCGAGAGAGTATACAGAATATCATCCAACCCTGATTCCAAGAAGTAGGTGGCTTTCCAGAAGTGAAACTATTGAAATAGGAGACATAGTTGTGATAATAGATGAAAATGCATTTAGAAATGACTGGTTACTGGGTCGTCTAACTGAAATGTTACCTGGCAGAGACGGCGTGGTACGCGTTATTTGAATCCATACGAAAAAAGGCAGCTTCATTAGACCAGTCACTAAACTGAGTATTTTGCCTAGTGGAGTGAAGACTTGATTTCTTCTCGTGGTGGAGGATGTTGAAGACACGGTATATAAGTTTGATATTTCATTTTGACAGATTTGTCATTTGTTTTGAGACAATTCGATATCGAGAATTTACTGTAAGACAAGTTGAATAAAAGTTGCATTTGAAACGGTGTTAACCAGGTTTATTAAACCAAAAATTTTAACAGTTCAGTAGTTATTATTTTAGGGTGTTATTATTTTTTTGTTGTGAGGAAAATATTGAAGGGATTAAGTAATTAGTGAAAACGTTAGAAAACCTTAAAAGTTACAGGGTGGAATCTAGATTGAAAATAATAACAAGCGGGGAAGATATTTAGATATTTGTACACTTTACAGCGTGGAACCTAGAATGAACATAATAATAAGCGGAGTGGATCTTTAGATAGTCGTACAATAATTGAGAAGTTGAATTCTTATAACTCCATTTTATTTATGAGAAAAATGCTTTGTTGTCCGAAAATAAGTTTCAGAAACGGTAGATTTGTGTTATGTTTCAAAACAGAAAAATTGCTTTAGGCTACATTCCAGGTCATCAAAGAAGCCAAAAAAGGTAGCAATTTTGATTTTTTGCTAACGCTTAAACAACCTGAATCACCATTTCCACGATGCCAGTGGAGCCATCATACTGCTTGGGGGCCAGTGACGTATTACCTAGGGAAACTAGGGAATATATTGAAAGGTTTTCAGTGGGAAACGCGAAAGTATTTGTGAGGTATTTAACGACGAACGGGATAAGATATGTCGCTGAAAGGGTTTGGAAGTATTTTTAATTCAAAGCAATGGGAGAACTGATGAGTGTCCTTTGAATTTTTTCATTTCGCATCGATGTTGGATGCCCTTATTTAATTTGATTGAAAGCACGCTTGTTAGCTAGAGTTGCTTCATGTAAATTTCCGAAGGAAAGTCAATGTAATAGGATTGTTGATATCTGGGATATTGAGATGCCTCATGTTTTTGTACCTGATTAGGATTTCAAGGGACGGATTTATTGCTGCGGGAGCTGTACGCCCTAGATGGTGTATCGACAGTGGGGGTAAGAGTTCCGTTAAACGGATACCATTTCCTCCAAGTAATGGTCATTGTATCGATTTTTCATCTTTGCACAATACGATGGCTTTCATATGCACGACTTTCTGCATCAAGAAAAAAATTTCACACTTATATGACTGTAGGTTGGCATAGGGAACGATAACAAACAATGTCTTTCAACGCTGTCAGAATTTTGTGAGCGCTTTGTCTCCGTCAAAGTATCCTGACTTTTATGAATGTGGATCATAGCCATGTGCCATTGAAAAGTAGTCTGGCACCGAGCGGTAGCCTCAGACACGAGCGATTTGGTATTACGAGCGATTTGGTATTACGAGCGATTTGTATCCTCAGTGGAATGAGTTGTATAGACACACAAAGTATGTTGTGATGCACTGTTTGGAACCTTTGGTGTAGTAATAAATATTACTGGAGTTTTTCCAACACAAAACCGTTATTTTAACATCTCGACTCGTGTTTCGATCACCAAGTGATCAAACTGATCTTCCTCTTGAAGATGATCACTTGGTGATCGAAACACGTGTCGAAGTGTTAAAATGACGGTTTGGTGTTGGAAAAAACTCCAGTAATATATACAAAGTATTCTCAGTATAAAATTTGGATAGACACTCAAAGTATCGGGATGTATGATGAAAAAACATTATTTTTATAGCGATATAAGCTTTAATTTTGAAGCATTCGTATAAATATTACGCCCCAATGGAAAATCAGTGGAATGTACCGTGTGTAGCAGCTACGCAGAAATTACTGCCGGATGGAATTGTGACCCCCATAAAATGGGAAAACCGCTAGTTTCATAGCGAGAGGTGTTTTGTGTTCGAGTCGTGTCGAAATAGAACATCCGAGTATTTGGGAATCCTAAGGATTGCAAATGATAGAGGTACATTCCGTACAGATAGGTTATATTAGGTTAGGTCCAAAATTAGTGGGTCCATTCGACTCTCCACTGCAACCCGCAAGGGTTCATTGTGACTCAAGCCTATTCACACTCGACCAAATAAACCCAGCTTCTTTATGAAGCCGTTTAGTTTGTATGGTGAGTGGTCTTTCGGGTCAGATAGTAAGAGTACGGCTCTGCCGAACTCTAAAAACCTGATTCGGTCTCCAGAGAAGCAGGCACAAAGTATGTGATCCGCTGTTTCATCATTTTCCTAACAGAGGCGACACACACTGTCTTCCGACAGTCCGCGTCTCTGCATATGATGATTCAAATGACAGTGACCTGTAAGAAGGCCTGTTAGACATCGTAGTGCATCCCTAATGTAGTCCAATAACTGTTTGGTATCAAGCTTCGAAAGATAAATAAACGCTTTGAAGTGGGCCAATCCGTACAGATAGCTCACAGGTCGAAACTGGTATGGGTAAATACCCAGCAAGAAATCCATCAAGGAATACTTTTTTTCATTACTAGTTGCACACATTGTGGCCAAATGCCACAATGTGTGCAACTAGTGAATTATAAAATAATAATAAATCCTAATGTCTAGTGACTACATTACCTACTAAAAGATGAAACAATTGTGGTACTTAATAGGAAAAAGATGAAAAAAATCTGGCACTTACAAAGAAAATGGTAAGATGAAGAAAAGCTTCAAAAACGCTAAAAGCCTGTTCAATTGACTTTTAAAGACTTGAAGTGATATATTAAATATATCTAAGTTATTATGATATTGATTTACCAGCTTCAGAATACGAGAAATTGGACTGTTCAAAACACAATTGGAATGGAAAAAATTATATATGAAAAATGTCAGGATTAATCGTATCTTTTTGCTTGATATGAAAAGTTATTAGTTGAAGTAGTTCTGGGAATTTTATCTCACTATTTATTGATTTGAAGTGGAAACTCAAGTTCATAAAAAATCTACTACCTATCTTCCAATGATTTTATATTTAACTTGGTTAAGAGTTCACTGTACTCATATTCATTTCGTTGAATACAATTCCTTGAGAATTTCTTTCGAACATTCTCAATCAAATCAAAATTTACATTATAGTAGATATAGTTCCCATATAACCGAACAATATTCAAGAATGAGTCTTACGAAAAGCGCAGTATAAAATCTTTTTTGTTTTAATTGAAAAATCAGTAGAAATTCTCAACGCAAAACTTAGCATTTCGAGACATTCTGCCACAATTTCTAATATTTGACGATTAAAATTAATTTCGCTATCAAATTTAATTGAACATAAGTTAAATGTCCATGTTAGGATATCTTGCAGGTGTACCACCTACTCTGATAAAACCTGATTTTGCCTGTAATTTTGTCTGTACACAACATCATAAATCTACTTTCAATGGGAAAAAAATAAGTAAGGAAATTTGGAAATTTTGAGATAAACAACAACACTTTATTGTGATATTTTCACTATACAATTAACAAAACCGTAATATTTGTTTCACTATAGCTTCTTAAAACCTGAAGAAATTATTAGTTCTGTTGCTCTCTTCGTGTACATAATGTAAAAGGTAGTAAATTTAGCGTCATTATGTCGGCTATGTTGAAAAGTAGTGGACCTGTCAAGTTTAATTTTGGTATTAAATTGTTGACATGAAATTTAAAAAACAATTTACATAATACTTAAAGAATCTATGATATTTAATATAACTTTGAAAAACTTATTATTTTGTTTGAATCAAACTGTGTTCAAGTTCTACTTCACCAAATCATTGAAAATAGGAAACAAAAACCTTCTTAATTAGATGAAGCTCTCTGAACAGCTGTCATTTGCAAAAACAAATTTGTCTGGGTTACTAGATTACATGCATATTTCCAAGGTTGAATGAATATAGGCATTTAAGAATTACACTATACTTTTCTGTACAGTACATACATACATGATGTGTAATCTCATAAATGTTATCTGACCGATTCAAGGTACAACATGTAAATTATAATAATATCCAAACTGTTCAAGTAAAAGTTATTTCTATGTAATACAAAGCCTTTAGGAGTAGTTGTTTTAGAAGAAACCTCCTTCCTTTTTATGAACAAATTACTTATCTGTGAAAGATACTATAGATACACATACATACACGCATGCATGTATGTATGTTTGTGTGTAGGTACCAATAATACATTTTTTACATTCAACTACATTTTTATTTGATAGTTTCAGTTACTAATGTTTGTGAGTCGCTTTTTGAGCATGGTTTCTTTTAATCCGATTGATCAATTTTTCTATTCAAGCGAGTTCATATATAATTTCAAGC
>WOGP01005694.1:0-17802 GCA_015342065.1 Leptinotarsa undecemlineata | reverse complement strand
CTGAAAAAATTGGCAAACCATATACAGGTGTTTCGGGCTTTTGGCCCATCATCAGTATAGTGCAGCCAAGTGTAAGGATGGGAAACACTTGGTTACCAGAAGAAAGAAATGCAAATGCACGGATCCACCAGCAGGAGCCAGCCGCACATTTGTGGTTTCAGTTAATAGATATTGTGTTTACAAGAAAACTATCAAAATCACCACGGAGGCAGCCTGACACACGGGTGTAGGAAATAATACAAATACGAATGTTATCGAGTGTCTTGATATAAATAAAGAATGTATTGCACATAGCACTCAAAAAATTGGCAAACCATAGACACGTATTTCGGACTTTTGGCCCATCATCAGTATGGTGCAGCCAAGTATGAGTATATGAGAGTATAAATTATCTTAAGTTCATAATCATCAACTTCACTTACCAAAATACTATCTTACAATCATTATTTTATAAGGGTTTAAAAGAATACAATAAATTAGGTACCCAATCAATTTGAGTACCTAGTTTATTATATAACGAGACTAGTTTGAATTTCAAACTAGTCTAATCACTAATATTTGATCCAATATTATATTATCATTATATGTCAATTTATGTTTACTTACATGTACATGTTAGCACCATATAGAAGTTTACTTCTATACTATATGGTGTTAGTAATATCTTCTTTTGTTTTTGTTTCAATTGTATGTATCTTAGGGTAAGTTTTCTATTCAATAAAGATTCATTCATTCTAAGTAGCAATAGCTAATATGTTGGTAGCCAAGCGGTTCGACGTGGGTGCTTTGTTCACTCACTCGAATTGACTGCCGTGTTAGTTGGAGGTTCAAGCCCTAGTGTTAGGAATCACACATGAAAAGGTAAGACCTCGTTAATCCTTAACTCGCACAAGTTTCGACTTCTGAGGGTGGTCGGTCGTAGGAGTGCGACAGCTTGTTAACGGAAAAACAGATTTTTAAACTTGAAGAACAGTTTGGTTTTTTAAATTATTTCAACCAAACTTTGTCAATAAAATGAATCTTTTGACAATAAAGCATATTTTCACTTTGACTTTTGTCAATAACGAAAAGAGACCTCGCGAAGGGGTATAGGATTGATAGTAATATTGAAAATGATATACTAGACATTCCAGAAAAAAGAATTTCAATAACACTTTGTGATGAGATTATTGAGCATGATTTTATTATTATTATTATAGATTTTGGAAATTTTGATTTGATTCGAGGTGAAAATTGATTAGGGAAGCGATTCATGTACCTACTTATCATAAGAGAAAGTTGTGAAATTTGATATAAAAACTACACGTCAGAGAATTATATACAATTCAATAAAATAATGGAAAGTTGTAGTTGAATTCAATGGGAAGCGAGCTCAAGTTCGCTACCAACCATCAAGGTTGACATCTTAGAAGACATCTTAGAACATTATCAATTGAGTTACAAACACTACAGGTTAGGAACTAGGCCAGTTCCAGTGTATCGGAATAATAAGTAATTGAGGAAGAAACAAGAGAGCTTCGAAAAAGCAAGAGTAGGAAAATAAGATAAAGAAAGAATAGAGTATAGAATGAAAGTGAAGCCGAGATTTTGTAAAGGCGATCAGACATCCGAGGAGGTATTCTGGTATCAATAATCCAGCTACTGTAAATATATCATGATGTTCCCCAGAAATGTTGAAGTTTGCATGGCAAAGATAAAGAAGGAAATACTTGCATAATCGCAGAAGATGTAAATGATTGAAAGAGAAAGAATCAAGTCAAGTGTTTTGTGGTTTCACTGTTTTTAAAAATAATTGAGGAATCCCCATACAAGTAATAAATATATTGGGATTGGATTCATTAATTCAGAGAAAAACTATAATTGCCTGACCTTACGAAGCAGAGACATAGAATTTAATGAATAGAAAATTTGTGAGAATATGAATTGTCAGTATTTCAGAAGAGCAATTGTACTTGGGTCAACCACAAGAAAATGATATGAAGCCTAGTAAAGCTAATACCTAAAGCGCTAAGTCAAAAAGTCACTTGTACACAAAGTAAAGCATAGAATCATTACTGAATATATTTCATCGGTCGCTAAGAGACATAGAATTTCCCATCAAAGGTAAACTATAAAGAAAAAGAAAATACAAGATTTGCCAGCAATGGGATATTTATACCTATTTTAGAACAAAAGAACACACAGAGTCTAGATTAGGTGAGTCCCAATTTCGACTTTGCATTGTTTACATGAGTCTTTAAGTCAATATTGAGCGGGATTTAATTCAATCAGCGTGTTGGATTCAGCAAGCAGTTATTACCAAATTGAATTGAACAAACAAGACATGAGAAATTAAAGCAAGAACAATTAAAAGAAGTAAATGTTTTCACTAATTCACGTAAGGGAGAGTAGGGCAATGGCGGTCGGTAAAGAAATTTTTGGAATAAAACTCAAAATATAAATCACAGCTTTATTAGGAACACAGCATACCAATTCTATATTGAAGGACTACTCTAATTTAAGACACAAATAATTACATTTGGAGTATCCATTAAATAGGTACAAAAATAAAAAATAATGGCTTTAACCACCGTGTTAGGAATCACACGTTAAAAGGTAACACCTCGTTAGTCCTTAGCTCCCTCAAGTTTCTCAACTTCTGAGAGTTGTCGTTCGTATGGGGGCGACAACTGATTAACGGAAAAACATATTTTTAAGCAGAAACCACCATTGTACGCAGGTGAAGGCAATGGTAGTCATGATGTTGACAATGATAGTCAAACATTTCTAACACATGTCACATATGTGTATCATCATCTACGCAGAGGTCCTCAATATCTACGTCAGTCAATGACGAGTCATTGTCTTTCTGAAGAACTTTCCATCAAGTATTTTTACTTTCCCTGTTCTCTTTGATTTTTTCTCTTCCTTTTGCCTGCTTGTTTTCCTTTTTTTTTTCAAGATCATATTCAGCTTTTTGTTTTTCTTTTCTATTAGACTGTCTTTGATTGGCGTGGACGTCAGAATGGTAGAATGTTGCTTATTTCGTCCTTGTCGTGTACTTACAGATAATGTTTTAGTAGGAAAACTGATACTTTTTTTAAAAATAAAGAGTAATCGAGATCGAGCAGCAAACAAGCGTGGTCGTTTTATTCCCGTTTCCCTCTCTGTTCAATAGCTATTGTATAGCAAAGCACTTGTCGCGGTTTTTGTAAAAATCATACAATAAACTATATTGATGATCTACACATCTATGTATAGAGTTACTTATTTTTAAATTGATTAATTCCTTCCTTTCTTTGGAAGATTCCCTCATCCTTTTTTTTGTATCAAGATATATGGAGTAGTAGAAAGCCAAAAACTTTCTTTCCCAAAAAATATATTGATTAGTTTTTAATATGGATTTTCATCAAGTATCGGCCAGTTCTATTCAATCAGTAGAAAGTTTTGAACTTTCACTTAGATTACTTAGATTAGATTCCAGTTCAGCTACCTTTTCTTACTAGAAAAAAATGTCGAAAATGAAATGTTTCTTAATGGCGTTAAGAAAAACACATTCACTTGAGTATATCTGATAAATTACTAGAAGTAGGTATGGAAACTCTGTACAAAAAGGGTGTTAATTTTTTCATTCTTGGCTCGTGACGGGGAGACATGTGCACACTACCGATAGTACGGTAGTGCTAGGGGTAACTGGCGTATATTGGAAATTCAATACATTACACAATCATCCAGCTTTCACCATTACTGTTATCGAAATCAGGATCTGGCTCATCAACAGTCAACCCACAGTATTCTTCATTAATCAGAATCAGATACAAAATGATGTGCATTTCAATGAACTTGATATTCACAATGCATACTAACAAGTGCGTTTGGATAGAAATTGCATAGAAATTATTTTTCTGGACGGCTTGTGCCGGTACAGTCGTTTAAATACAACTTTCGCAACATTCATAAGAAAAACTTTGGAATGATATTCATAGCAATAATTATGCTGGTATACATTATTTATTCAGCTAATTGTGTTAGGAGAGTGTGTATAGTGATTATCTGGAAGTAGTTGACGTGATGATATTCAAAGAAGCGGACTGATTTTTTTTCGACAAGACGAAACCAACTGGTTCTTGACCATACCATCAGGATTACTGAAAATTAGTACCCCAAGGATCAGTTTCAGGTCTACATCTATTTCTTCTATATATAAATGACCTTTCCCTCTTAGATATATTTGATTCCTTCACTTCATTTGCCGATGACACTACCATTCCATGACATTCTGAAGATGTGAATTTGCTTCAAAAAAATGTTACAAGAAATCTACAAAAAATCAATTCGTCATGCGATGCAAATTTTCTATGCTTAAATTTCAATAATACAAAATTTCTTACATCAAAATGTCTTCTTCGGGATATCGAATTAGGTACTGACTTTATGTCATCTGACAACAATATAAAATTTATGGGACTCAACATAAAGACAATTTGAAATTCACAAATCATATTAACATGCTAAACAATAAATTTTCTTCCGGCTGTTTTGTCCTCAGGTCTACAGCTGAAGAGTTGGGTTATGCTGCGGCAAAAAATGTCTATTTTGCTCTCATTCAGTTTAACTTGAGGTACGCAATACAGTTCTGGTGTTCGTGTATTTTTGATACAAAAGCGAGCCATGCGGTATTTGTGCCAAGTAAATAGGTCGAATTCCGACCAACCTCTTTTGCTGAAACGCGGAATACTGACATCAACCTCAATTTACGTTCTAAAAGCTACATGTCTCATTTACAAGAATAAATCGTTATATAAAAATAACAATCTTTCTGCAAGGAATGCAATGAATTTATCATTAATCATCCTTTAATGCACACTGATCAAATACTCAATAATTACGTCGGTATCAGAATGTAAGATAAACTCCTTGAATATATAAAGAACATGAATTCTTTTGAAACTTTCAGAAAAAAGTTACTAGAAAGACTGGCATCTAAAGCCGGACAGAATATTTTGTTGACGAAACGATATGAAATGTAACAATACATGTGTACTTTTACCTAGATGTGATTATTTATATGTATTAGTTTCATTTAATTATGTAATTGTATATTTATCTGGATGTAGTTATTTACATATTCTCTTTTCAATAAGGTCCTGTATCTTGTATAATAAACACATACTGTCTGTCTCACTATGATAGGATTTTTCACTCAATTTTTTCTTAACAATAATTTTGAATTTATTTAATAACAACTCCAACATGTTACCGGGTAGTTTATTATAAAAACGTATACAATTGTCCATAAAAGAAAAAAGTTCGATTATCCTATTTCAGATGATATTCACAATAAATAATCGGTGCCTATCAGTGAAATTAGGTATAAACTAAAGATAGTTGATTATTTTTATGCTAACTCAATGTGTAGTTTTCATTCTTATTACTCTGAACCCTTGGTGAGTAAGATTTTTCACAAACTTGTATTCCAAACTACCTGCGATTACTCTAGTTTTTTTTCACATTTCAATTGGATGATTATCAAGTGTTACAAGAAATACCTTCAGAGTTTTGGATATCCCAAAAAGTAGGGCGACAGGAAAGTGAGGTTGGAAACACCAGCAGATAATGGATTCGTTTATCACGGTTTAGTTGAAATACAACTCAAAATCATTAAACTTTTGAGAAGAGTTTCTGAAATGAAATCAGAGTTGAATCTACTGTTTAGTGATTTATAACCCCTAATCGCGTATTCTAACATAGAAAGTGACATTTGATTTTACTCGATATTATAGTACTAACTATTATTGACAGTAAAATATTGATGTTTCAGTAAATCACATGAAAGGAAACCCCAGTGATTGCACGGTATTTTGTAAATTTTCAAATCGTTTTTATATTGTTTAATTCTCTGTATCTGCGCGTACTATCAAGTGTCTAGAGAATTCCATTATTAATCTCGGAAAACAATCTAAGAATTTAGAAGCAGAATTTCTAAAAACCGAACGCTTCATGCCCTCGATCACCCAAAGTTGCAACTCAACACTTGATCGGGGAAAGAGACCTACAATCTTATATCCGTCAGAGGATGAATCAAACTCTATTTGAAATACCGGCAGAGAGACGGCGTTACTATACATTTATCTGCTTACATAACAAAGATGCCAAGAAGTTCTATTGATAAAAAATGTAGATCTGAAAAGAGATAAACCTTATTTGAAAATAAATATTCTGGACAAAATCTATTTTAATCTGCAACGAGCTGATAGATAGAAATCTTCCAGTAACCTCAAACGCATCGAAAGGATTATGCATCTCAAGCAAGATTTCACATTATATATTTCATGAATTGTTAAAGGATACCGAAATAAATTTTAGTCAAAATTCAAATTAGATTCTGTAATAGCTCGGAAACAACCTAATATCAGGCGTCTGGTCCTGATGAAGTGCCCGTAATCGTACTTGAGAAGTGCGCAAATGAACTCGCACCAGTATTTTGCAGACTTTTCAAAGTGTCTTACAATAAACCGGTTTTTCCTTCTTGTAAAGAGATTGCTCGCATAAGCGATCATAAATATGGCTTTCATAAACAACGATCAGCAGTCGACCTTCTATAGTATGTCACGCATATTTGGAATAATGCAATCGAGAAATATCAAGAGTCAATAGTTGTTGCGCTTGATATTTCTAAGGCCCTTGACCGTGTGTGGCATAAGAGTTTGGTGATCAAACTTCGATTCTATGGCTTGTCGAATCATTTTTGGGTATGGTTCTTCAGCTTCTTGAAAGAACGTTGCGAGTGGCTCTTGATGGATATTTCTCGAATACTTTCACCATCAACGCTGGTGTTTCACAGGGATCCATAGTGTCTCCAACCCTCTTTTTATTGTATATCAACGACTTATTGGAAAAAACCATTAATCCAATAAATTTATTTGCTGACGACAGCACGTTGTCTCATCATTCCGTTTGGAATCCAGGACATCGGTTACGGAGGCACATCTTCACCGGCAGCAGGAGGTTGCGTATCCTAACAAGGATCTAGAAGTAATTTCGAAATGGGGTGAAAGTAACCAGGTTCAAGTCAACGCCACAATAACCCAGGTACCGTTTTCTCCATGAAGATACCGGTCAGACAATTCCGTTTTCTGCTTCTATAAGTTTGTTGAGAGTTAAAATGGACCCCAATATGTCTTTGCACAATCATATTGCTGAAATTGCAAAGGCTGCTTTTGAAAAGTTTGGAATACTGTTCCGAACCAGAAAATTATACACACCTCAGCAGCTTTTGATCCTTTATGAAGCTCAGATCAGACCTTTTTTGGAGTATTGCTCTCATGTATGGAGCTCCGCTCTGGATTCTATTCAGAAAGTAGTCATTCGCCTGACTGGAGACACTAACATCACTTGCAACCTTATAGTCTGGAACATATTTCAATTATGTTCTGTTCATTTCTACATTTTGTTATTATTCATATATTGTGTCATTTCATCAGTTCGGATTTCCATTGTTGATATTATATAAAATGATTTGAAATCCCTGAAAAAAATCCATAAAAAAGATTACCTGAAAAATAAAAATTATATCAAGCAGTAACAATGAAGTGAAATATAAGCAACAATTGAAAATTGAAAATGATAAGATTTCAAGCCAAGTTACTTCACGACGTTTCGATTGTTATTATTCACAATTGAAGATACTAACATTCGTTGCTTGTGTTTCATTCCACTGTAATTTCAGTTTTTTTTTGCTTAATATAATTGTTTCTCAGGGATTCCAAATCGTTTTATAACATATCAGACAATGGAAGTCCGAACTGATGAAATGCGCTATGGAACATTGTCAACCACCTTCAAAACTATGTAGTATCAGTTTATTCCTGTATAAAAATGAGTATTTGTTGATTATTAGAAGTAGAAACCAAGACATTGAAAATGCAGTTTGGTATTCTTTTGAAATATACAGTGAAAATAATCGGCCTAGAATGTATTGGTTGGGAGTGGAATTTATAAAAAATATTTGAAATATTATGGATAATATTTGTGATGAAATAAGGTCACCAATTCTGATACAATTTTGAAAAGAATTTTTCAATTTTGTTCAAAACTATTCAAAACGTAATTTGAATCTTCTTTCATAGTAATCGAGTCGAGACCCACATTAACAAACTTATATTTTTCTGATCACAAAGTCTCCCAGAGAAACCTTGACCCTCTTGGTCGGTCACATATAACTACCTGCAGTGATGACCTGTTCAAACCAAATGTACTAATGAATACACAAGCTCAACACCCTATATAATTGCGGTCCTGAGTGACAGTGCGATCAGAGATCAGTAGTAGTAGTAGTTTATTTATCAATAAATTACATGTATTTATAAAAGCATACAAAAAGTTTGTCAAAACGAGTCTTATTATTGAACTTTTGTCAGAGGAAACATAGCTATTGATGATTAAAGTTTTTGGAAAACTTGTCTGCGAAACATTAATATCCAAATTCTTTCATTTGAAGATGGTCAAAGATATAATGTATTTGAGTTATTCGGGCAAAACATTTATATTTGTGAATAGTATTAACAATATCGATATTATCTTTTCCTAAAAAGTTGTGAATAATATTCTTAGTATACTATAAAAAAGACACATTTGATATAAAATCTAAAAGTATAAAATTTATAAACGTGTACATAATGTAAAACATATACAACGTAAAAATTTAAATGTGTAAACGTTTAAAATTATGAATGTTACAATATAAAATACAAACTCCTCTTAAATTAAAAATATTTAAAATGCCTAGGTAGGGATCAAAATTGAAACATTATTTCAGTAGAATTTGTTTAAAGTAATGTTACATTTTTATTTTTGAGCCATCTGATCTCTGAAATTTTGAATATTGAATAATTTGGGTCCTATGAATGTAATTGTTCTTTGTCCAATAGCTTTGTTCGTTTTCGGTATATCCATGTATACTGGGATTCATGTCTATGTTCATGATTTTTGAACTTATTTCTGTTGTGATATATAAATAATAATAATTGTTTGAAATGAAGATATCTCAAACTCATCAGATCACGATATTAGAATATTTGTGCCGATGGGAAACGAAAATTTAAATTATAGACAATTTTAAGACATCGTTTCTGTAGTACCATAAGTCGTTGTACAGTTGAACTATAGACCCCACCCCATCCTAAATTACAATAACTTAGAAGTGAGTGAGCTAACGAAAAATATATACTGCGAAAAGCAATATACAGCGCATTAAATTTTTAAGTGTGCGAAAACATACAATAGCGCTCCGAGTCTTTTACAAAGATAGTCTATGTGTATTTTGCAATTAAGATTATGGTCGATGTGTATTTCGAGATATTTACCTGAAATGGATTTTTTCAAAGTTCTGCTAGTTAAATGAATGTTGATACTTTGTGCATTGGAAAAACCATGAATGTTACTACAAAATGAAATCTAGGATGTTTTATCAATATCTATTGTCAGTAAACTATCATCAAGCTAATTTACTATAGTGTCAATATCGTTTCTTGTATGACATATTACATCTTCCCAGGTTGCTTCATCAATTATTTGAACGGTATCATCAGCATATGAGACCATTTATCTAGAAATATCAATGGATAACATATTATTCGAATATAATTTTAGTAGGATTGGCCCTAAAACAGTGCCCTGGGAAACTCCATACTTAATTTCTAATGGGTCGCTCAGTACATCTTCTCTTTTAATCATTTGTACTCTTCCATTGAGGTAGTTTCTGATTAGATCATTTGCCAGAACTCTGATACCAAGATTATTTAATTTCGACAGCAATTTTTCATGACTAATGGTATTTGGCGTTACATGGCGTTAAGATACATTTTGAGTGATTATGGTATGTGCTTCTTGCCTGAGTTTTTGTGAAACGCATAATCAAAAATCTGTATGATTGAATTAATAACGTTAAAATGAACTGTGGCAACCATAAAATAAACGGAAATTATATTTCGTGGAATTGTACTGGAAGCTGGCCTTCAACTGATTCAAAACAGGGATATATCCGAAACTATCAAGATGATATCAATCGAAGAACAATGATTTTCCTTCCTCAACGAATACAAAATCCACTACAAATTTTCATTGATTCCTTCAGTAATTTTGTCGATTTGCAGTATTCATCTCGAGTATGTATTCGAATTAACTGTTGACTTTTATCTTATTTTGGAGTAATCACTCACATATTATATTGGAAGCGTCTTGTGTCGCTCAATATTACTTGGGGAATGGCCATATAATTGATGAAAACTGTCTAAAATTGTAAATATAGGTACATGACACTGGAATTTGAGAAATAGAAAAATATTGAATAAGAACAGTGACACAGGTCGTACTTCAAGCAGCCCATTTCTCACTTTCATATGAATTACTATGTAAAATTACTATGTAAAATTATTCACCAATTTGTAGTCACGTAAATCATTGGTGTGTGTCTGAAATGAAAAAATATTATACACAGTTACAAACAAATAGGCGAGTTTGAAAGTTTGGTATTTAGTCTACTCAATCTCCTGAAGATGCCAACTTGGTTAGTGACACGCTTGTTGCAAATAGTGCTGCAGTTCTATAATTCAGAGACATAATTTGTTTTATATGAATTCGATTTGTATACAGGGTAGGTCCGGGACAATAGGCCAAAATCACGCTCAACTCGACTTGCGCTTCGCGATGGTTCTAGATATCGCGAAGCTTCGAGAAACTTCTAGCGACTTCCCTATCGGCTTCAAGAGACTTCCATTACCATATATAAATACTATCTATATGCAGATCAAGGAAGTGTAGTTGAGAGTACGGTACGAAATGATCTGAAAAAGGAATAGACATGTGAAGTTTCAGTTAAAGTGTTCGTAGCAGTTTATTCCTGTATAAAAATGAGCATTTGTTGACTGCCAGAAGTAGAAACAAAGACATCGTAAACGCTGTTTGATATTCTTTTGAAATATATAGTGAAAAAAATTGGTCTAGAATGTAGAATTCAGCTGCGAAATAAAGTTGAGTTTGATTATCAAACCCACTGAGAAAATGTAACACTATAAATGATAAATAGGAAGGCAAAGGTAGACTGAATGTGACAGATGCAACTGAGGAGAGATATGAGAGTGAAAGCAAGACACAATATTTTGATATGAAACTCATAATGAACATATTCGAGAAAGGAAAAATAATCAACATACAGTTCATTCCATTTGAAACGGGGCACCCTGAATAACTTTTGGTACAATGATTTTCAAGAAAAGTAAAAAACACGTCAACAATAGTATACAGAGAGATATTTTGACATATTCACATTTGATGTTACTTCCCCTATCGCACCTCCAGAGCATGTGACCAATTTTTTTTAATGGATCGCCCTATATTGTTTCGCATTATCGAATGCTTCATGATTTCAACAAAGTATAAAACATATCGTCTGAAGCTTATGGTTCGGGAGCTAAAAATTATTTGATTTGAAAACGAATCACCATGAATATCTTTTGAAACAATGATTTGCAGGAAAAATAAAAACCCAGGTCAACAATCATACAGGAGGAGATATTTTGAAATATTAGTTCTAGACACGAATGTAGAAGCAATAAATCAGAAATGATATTTTTTATTAATCAAAATATGATGACTGGACAATGGGAAGAAAAAAATTTCTAAAGTAAATGTTCAAAAACGTTTCCACCAATTTCCATAGAATGGTGCAAACGAGCTTCCATTGCAGCCCTCACATGGTTGAGAATCTCGGGAGTTGTTTCTCTGCAAAACCTCATGATATCCACTCTCAAATCTCATACACTTCAGACTTGAAATGACCCCTCAGAAAAAATATATAGGAGTGAGATCAAGACACCTTGGTGGACATTCTGTATGACTTCTTCTGGCAGAAGAGGTCCTGGAATCTTTATGCAATTTTCTGAATGTTCACTGACAATAGCATGCTAATAAATCAACCAAGACCTGACTTTGTCATTAACCACCTGTAAAAATACTGTCTAACATTCAATCCTTCTAAAACTATTGCCATGCTATTTCGGAGGACAGCAATGAGAAGAAGATGTCGAAATCAAATTTCGTTTTTTCTTGATGATGTCTGTCTGGGCGCAACAAAAATATTGGTTTCACAATAGACCAGTCTCAGATTTTCATCTGCTGTTTCGCTAATTCTAAAGTGGGATTATTGCAACTTGAAAACGATATAATCGAATAGGGAAATTCTCAATAGAAAGTCTAAGAAATTAATGTGTGATGCCTTGCTATTATCTCATACAAACTACGCGGATACTGCGTATGGCCCAAGTTTGTTACAGTCTGATAGGAGAAGACTAAAAGCTTTACATAATTCTTTTTCCAAATTTATCACTGAAACACAAAGGCGACAACCTGTTTCTTATCATTTGAGTAGTATAGACACTGTCTGTCACCAAACACTTCTGCAAAAACTCCACAGATACGGGATAAGAGGAAAAACTTACGAAATTGTCGAAAGCTATTTATGCGACAGGGAACAAATAGTTGAGATCGATGGTGTTTTCAGTGAACCACAAATAATAACATGCGGAGTGCCCCAAGGAACAGTCCTCGGGCCACTTTTGTTCAATGTTTATTTAAATAGTATGTTCATTCTAGACACAAGTGGTGAAATCATTAGCTTCGCCGATGATACTGCTGTGGTATATACAGCTCCAACGTGGAAAACACTGAAAGAAAAAGTGGAATATGACTTTCCTATTATTTTTGAATGGCTTCAAGTAAATAAATTAACAATAAACCTAGAAAAAACATGTTACTTACCTTTTACATCCTATACTAGTGGTTTGCCAAACTTGGGACCCTTGAATATAGGATCGGACTATCAAATACAAGAAGCAGAAAAAATAAAATATCTTGGAATCGTGATTGACCGCCACTTGAGATGGGATATGCAAATCAAACACGTCTCAAGAAAAGTCAGAGGTTTCTTATCCAAATTCAAGTATCTTAGAGATTTCTTAAATCTAAATCATTTGAAAACCCTTTACTTTTCTTTGATAGAATCATTACTATCATATGGAATATTGGGCTGGGGTGGTGTGAACGACTGTTTTCTGAATAAACTACATGTCTTACAGAAATGGATTTTAAAAATTATATATCACAAAAAATCGTCATTTTCTTCCGAAGCCCTTTATAACATATCCCAGATCAAGAACATTAGGCAAATTTATTTTCAAAAAATTTTACTTTTCGTTCATTTTGGTAAAATAAAACTTATCACACATGAGCACGACTACAATACACGAAGAAATGATGCGATATTGATACCTCGGAGTGATAAAACTATTGGTCAGCGTTATGCGAATTACCTTGCTCCAAGAATTTATAAACTGCTACCGCTTGATATTAAAAATATACATCAATACTATACATTCAAAAAAGAACTGAAAAAGTGGATAATTACTAAGAGAGAAGTATTAACGAATATTATCAATCAAAGAACCGCTTGAGCGGAAACCTCGATATACTTATTCTATTAATATCTATTTGCTATTATTTATTATCATTAGTCACTAACTGATTGTGTCTCATACTCAACTGTACAAAATTTTAATATAAATGTAAATAAATCACATACACAAGTAGTCTAACCACTGCTTCTGTGATACTCTATGTTTATTCATGTATTCATAAAATCCAATTTTAAAACAGTTTTTTATACTTAAACGTTAAATGTAACATATTTTCTATGTATTATATATTTCGATGAATAAATATTATTATTATTATTATTGGGTTCTGGTGAATGCATGCCAAAAAACTGAACATTGAATTACTAGAATCTACTTTGTGAGTACGTTCGGAAAGAGTAATGTTTCGACATTTCATTTTGATTCATTTATTTTATTATATTCTGTATCTTTCCTTGATACAGTTTCCAGGCTTATTTTGATTTCTGATAGAGCATTGAAACATGGGATGTTTCTTCCCTGCTTTAGGGCCTCTTTTCATGATATGGAGCTATTACTAGACAACAAATCTTCCACTAAGATAAAGGTTTCATACATATAGTCGAGCCGCATTGAAATCAGTTGATGTTTGGGTCGAACCTCACTGATGAGAGATAATAATTTGAATCCCGTCTGTCTACACGAGCATGAATTCCTCTCGTATATAATGCATTGCCCACCGTGGTAATAGCCGGGAAAGTAGTTGTTTTCCAGCTGTCATTTACAAGAACTCATTTACCTACTGTTAGTATTGATAGAATGCTTTCCCTGTAATACCCTGATGGTTTAATCAAAATAAGATCCATAATTTGATTTCTTTCAGATAAACAATTTACATGATTCACACAAACAGTTGCTGAGTCATTGGGTTGGTGGAAAAAGTAAAGTAGTCATATGTTTAGCTCGAGATCCAGGATCCCTCAGAACTTCTCCATCAACTGTTTTCATATCATATGACAATGGTGGTAGTTATATCAATAAAAAAGAAAACCTGAAGATGCCTGATGGAAATTATGCTGTAATAAATAAATTTTATTATCACCCCAAAAACCAAACACACGTAAGTATACTTTCAGTTGTAATTAACGTACAGGGCTTGCAGGTCCGATAAGAAATTATCATTAATTATTTCGAAAATCTCAGCTTTATTAATTATAATAATACCCGTTGATTCAGCACACATCCAATTCACAAAAAATGATATAATAATTTTATCAGATAGTTGAAAGATATTGCCTGTTTCGCATACCTATGCAGGATGCAACATAAGTACGTTAAAATAGTCAAGTGACGTATTCCTGAGATAATTTTGAGAAAAAAAGTCTATATAAACTTGCAATAAATTGATGGATGTATCCGTTACTACGTGGTAGGAGATCATAATGAAAAGAGAAATGAAAGATTCTATGTTTTTACCACATTTAATTGTAACTAACGTTACTGCAGTTTCGTCCTATAAACACATTTTCAAACTTACACAATATTGTGTGAAAATGTCCATATAGGACGAAACTGCAGTAACGTTAGTTACAATTAAAAGTGGTGAAAAACATAGAAATTTTCTCTTTTCATTATATAAATTTGTGTCTGGAAATGCTTCGTTTCGGAGATACAGGGTGTTGGAATTGAATTTTTTTGTTCGTTTTTCCAAAATAACTTTTGTAAAATTCGTGCACGAAATTCGGTACCCGGGGATTTTCGACGTGGGAAATCATAATTTCATATTAATTTTCAGAGGGCGCTGCTAACGCTGTCATTATTTATTTTAAATCACCCTAACTTTTTTGACAGAAAAAACCCATTTTCCTACACCTGTTTCAAGTAAAAAAGGTACACTTCCCCAACAACGATGGAGGTTATCGTTTTCGAGATATTTACAATTTTCTATATCGATGCATATATTACTTAGCTCCTAGGGCGCTGAGTGAAGTTGCTGAGAATTTTACAAAAACTAAGTATGTGGTGAGGATCTCGTCAAAATAAACAACGAAAAATAATTTGTTTTCGACATACAAATAACTGAAATTGCAAAAAACTTATGACAAAAACCAATTATGTTTTTAAAAATTTTAACAATTTGTATCTCGAAAACAAATGAGTTTTCGATAAAAATTTTATGGGAAATAGTTGTTTATTTTCACGAGATCACCTTCGATATTGTTGAGGAAGTGTACCTTTTTTACTTGGAAATTAGGTTTTTTCAAAAGTTTACTGTCAAAAATGTTAGGACAATTCGAAATAAATAAGGACAGCGTACGCAACGCCCTCTATATGTAATATGAAAATTATTACGAAATTATGTTTTACTACGTCGAAAAAACCCCGGATATAAAATTTTGTGCAAATAACTTTTTTGTGAAGTTATTTTAAAAAAACAAACAAAATAATTTAATTTCAACACCCTGTATCTCCGAAACGAAGCATTTCCGGGCACATGTTTATATATACTTTTTTTCTTAAAATTGTCTAAGGAATATGGCACATGAATATTTCAACGTACTTATGTTACACCCTGTATAAATAAAATTTCACGTTGAAGTGAAAATAAGTAACATCATTTACCACCAACAGAAATACAGACAATAACTGTCTGCACGATGGAAAAGTATGTTACAATATAATCAATAAATAAAACACTGTTATCCATTCACCAAACAAAAGTTTTCATCGATTTGGTCTCGAATATAATAACTTTCCGAAGTCTTTATTTCTCCAGGGTGCATTTGCATTCTGGTAATTGAAGAAAACTTGTTTCTGAGATTATTATCTTGTAATCATTGGAATAAACAAAATATTTGGTGTCCTGTTACCATAACTGAGGTTTTTAGAGATGAAATTCATTTTTTGTGAAATGATTATGCATTTCCTGGTTTTATTTCCGGATTGAAAATGCGAGCTGGATTCAAAAAGAAGAATAATCGTTCTGATATCTCTTATTGGGTATTTATTGATATTATTCATCTGCTTGTAGCTTGTATTTACCGACACGGAGTACAACTGGATATATGTAACAAGGGATTATGGAGAAACATTTGTATCCTATCATTTAAATTTCACGCCAGAGGAAGTGTCTTTCGATGATACAGATCCCTCCACTTTTCTAATTTTGGACAAAAATCATCAGGTAAGATCAATCGTTAACGAAATGAATTGATAGGAATTCAAATTGTCAACAGACTACACCTGGTACAACGTCAGAAGGCTTTGAGTTGGTGGCATTGCCAAGTGTGAACTGTTAATGTAGCCGGTTCCAATTAGAAAAATGACTTCAAATTGATAAATTACAAAATGGGTTTTTATTTTGAAAACATCTATAAGATACATTTGAAGTCAAATAAGAATATTATGAAATTTATCATGTCAGGGAACGAATTATTTGATGATGTTAACGAATAAAGTTTGATTTTGCAGAGTTTCAAGTCTCTTCATGGAGATTCGATACCAAGTGGATTGATTATCATCAAGAGTGAAATTTTCTAATTGATTCGGCCGTTACTTGAAGAAACATAGTAATTTCAAAAACTACACCTCACGATTTGTAACTTCCAACCAAAATTCAGTCAACAGAATTCATATGACTTAATCAATAAAACAGAACATACCTCTACCAGAAAACGCAAAAATACTATCGTTTGATGTGCAGAATCAATTTCTCAGCATATCTACTGATGATACTATTACTTTAGTAATAGAATTATTAGATAAAAATGATCCCAGTCATAAAACGAGAAGTAACTGACCTTCTGTCGTTATGTCTCGAACAAAATTATTTTCAATTCAACAACAATATTAATTCCTCCTCATAAGGTTTAATTATGGGAAATCCATTAAGCCCCTAACTTGCAGAAATTTTCATGGATAATCTAGAGAAGTCGATTTTTAAACATCCCTTGATTAGGAATTTCTTGTATTGGTATAGATATGTAGATGACGTTTTGGCATGTTTCACTGGTACTAGGAAGCAATTAGATACTTTTCATAGAGATATTACCAAAATTCATGAAAATATTAAATTCACTATTGAAATAGAAACAGACAACTCAATCAATTTCTTGGACTCAACAATTAGCAGAATGAACAACAACATGATTTTTCAATTTATCACAAACCGTCCTACTATATAGTCCGTATATTACTATACATTACGATTCTACACATCCTTATCAACCAAAAAAAAGTAGCAGCTTATAATAGCATGATTCACAGATTAGTCAATGTTCCTATTTCAATAGACAATTTCAATAAAGAACTTAATATCATCAAGCAAATTGCGGTTAACAATGGGTTTAAAGCCGAATTAATAAACAAAATACTT
>WOGP01005693.1:0-12939 GCA_015342065.1 Leptinotarsa undecemlineata | reverse complement strand
GATTACTAATTGTCGAACGAGAATTCATTAATCCATGTTGATAAACAGAAATTATATGTCTCGTTGACAAGTAGATGCGGTTGTACAAAATTATCTCGAATAATTTGGCTCTAATATTCAAGAGAGATATTGGCCTATAATTATCAATCAGATTCTTGGCATCTGATTTGTGTACAGAACACACCTTAGCCACTTTCCAAATATCGGGAAATATGGAAGATCTTAGTATAGAGTTGATTAAAATTTTCAGGGGACGCACTAAGCCCCTTTGCAGTCTTTGAATAGAAATGAGGGAATGTTATCTGGTCCAGTTGTAAATTTATTTTGAAATTTTTTTTGCTGCCTCACTTACAGGTTCAGAAGTTATATATAGAGATATATTGTGACTGGGACTAAGATCCACAATCTCTTCGTTGATTTCATTATATTGGAATGGTTTTAAAAAAGTTACTAAACGCATTTACCATAGTTTCAGGATTAACATAAACTTCTTCGCCATTTTTCATGATACTTGGAATTCTAGATGTATTATTTTTCCGATAACCAAATGTCCAAAAAAAGTTTGGGTCAACTCTCAACTGATTTGAATGAAAGGTTATGAAGAGTTTGTTTACATTTGAAGTTAGACCATGAAACAGTGGCGGTTGGTTTAGTTGATAATCGGAGGAATATTATATTATTATTATAAAACACATCATTTCAGGTGAAAATATATTCTGTTCAAATAGTTCCTACAGGAAATCTGATTAATTATTAATGATTATGGAAATGAGGCTAGTTTTTCAACCACCTACTAGATTTTTATTTATGTATGGCTTTATAATAAAGTGAGTGGTTTTTACTGGGTTAAAATTAAATTATTTCAAATGAACTAATTCTTAACAATGATAAATGTTGATTTCAAAAGTAACGAACTTTACTTCATAAAATTAGATGGAAATATTTATGATTTATTCTCAGATTTGATGAACAAGCGGACGGTTTGTGAGGTCCGATATAAAGAATTTTCAATGAAATCATGAATATTTATAATTACGATAGAGGTTTGATATTTTTATGTTATTTCATTCAAAATTGGTATCTAGAGGTCTTTGTGGTCCGATATTATGTTTTTTCCAAATCGAATTCTATAATTACTGAAAATCATTAATGTAAGTGAAAAAAAATCTGTATTCAAAAATGAAAAATATGTTTTTCATATGTGTAGCATAGGTCATATCCATTCTATGATCAATAGATTAAAAAAACTTTCTGCTCAATGTTCAGTTTGTATACTAGTTATTCTTGTGCATCCGGTGTTAAATCTTTTATTGCTTACTTAACAACTAATTTACGTCACAGCTCTTGAGTTGCATAAGGACAACATTCAATAAGAAATGACGGTGGTCATTTTGTTAACCTCTTTTTGGTTGGGATATGTCAAATAATAGAATGGTGTTATCGAAATAACTTGTCGCTAAACCCGGATAAATGTAAAGTCATGTCCTACAGTTTAAAAACGAACATCTTGATCTTTGATTATTCAATAAAAAAACTTTCCCTGCTGGGATATATCACATAATAGAATGGTGTTATCGAAATAACTTGTCGCTAAACCCGGATACATGTAAGGTCATGTCCTACAGTTTAAAAACTAACATCTTGATCTTTGATTATTCAATAGAAAAAGTTTCCCTGGTGAGACCAGAATCATTTACTGATCTTGGCGTCACATTTGACACTGTACTATCATTTAATAGGCATATCGATAATGTTGTAACATCCTCCTGTCGTTTGTACGGATTTATTGTACGTTACAGTAGTGATTTCAAAGAAACTTCGACTTTAAAAACTTCATTCTATGCTTTCATAAGATCAAAGTTAGAATACGCGTCAGTTGTGTGGAGCCCCTTTTATCAATATCATATTGATAGAATAGAAGCAATTCAACAACGATTTTTAAAACTGCTAAGCCTAAAAACCGATGGCATTTATCCTCCAATAGGAATAACCCTCTCTGAATTGTTACAAAAGCATAACTTTTTCAGTCTCGAAAAAAGGCGTGAATATTATAGTGTTGTACTAATCTATAAAATTGTCAAAAGCATAGTTGACTGCCTAACATTATTGGAAAAGTTTAATATTTGCATTCCTAGAATCTGTTCCAGACACCCGAGTAGGTACTTTCTATATAAAAACATCTCGCACAAATGTTCTGAAGAATTCTCCGATCCATACCATGTGTAAAGTGACAAACTCTGTTGGCGATAATTTAGATATATTTAGTTGCAAATTGTCAGATATGAAATCCCACTTCCTAAAATGATTGTTTTGTCACCTATAATAAATATAAAATGTGTAGTCTTTATAGTCACTTGTTTATGATGTATTTATTATACTCTGTTATTTCCTGCTCTGTAATTGGGCTATGTCCTGTAGATTATTGTATTACAAATAAATAAATAAATGTGCATACTCTGGAGATATCTCGGCCACAGCACTCATATACATAATCTGTTGTGCCTGTACGTCATCTATGAATGTTGTGTGGCAAGTGAGTAAGAAACGATCCAGGTTGTGATAAGTAAATTAAAATCGACATTAGCGTCAATCTCCTTTCACTACGCCATCTTTTAATTGAGACATCGTCTGTCCAGCCACACAAAAATGTCAAACAGGTGTTGTCAGAGCATGTAATGTGTCCCATATCGATGATTTACTCATGCATTAAATACCACCCACCAAACTTTCAACAAAGCATTATTGATACGTCACTATTTCAAATATGAAACAGGCTGCACGTTGATTCAGCATTATTCATAGAATTACAATTACATAAAACACGGCGATCGATCAAGATAACCGCCTAGAGAAACAAAGTCTCGAAATCCTACAATGAAAGAAGTATTCGAAGAGTGAAATAAGAGACAACGACCTGGACGCCATTGTGTTTCGAGAAATAAGTGTTTATTCTTTTATGATAATTTCGAATTTCCGGAACAGATAAAACGCCACTACAACAAGCACACTCATGTTCAGAAGATAACGAGATGGAGTGTATGTGATTGTGGTTGGATATGAGCTCTAATGGTAATCTTGAACTTTATGACGAAGAATTTATTTGGTTTTGTCTAACGTATTTCAGTAGTTTCTGTATACATTTTAATGTAGAATACAGTAGAGTGGCAATTCTTGGATTTTTATTAAAAAAAAAGGAACCATTCAAGTTATTTGATTGATGAAAACAGAAACTCCATGATGTTCTGCAATTTTTGAATCATTTCTTCTTCCTTGTCTTTGTTCTGTCAAAAGTATAAACAATACTTCACATAGGACGGGATCTATTTGCAATATCATAACATTAGATTACTACTACAGCCACTACTACTGCGTGTCCAAATATTGTGGGGCATTTTATTCTCAATAACAAAAGTGGATAGGTTTAAAACTTATACAATTGCTCCAACTGCATATTTACTCACATCTGTGTCCAACAAATAATCTGGATAAACTAGTATAAGATCGGCTCATAAAACAAAGTGATTTTGTAATTTGGACTGAATTACCCATGAATGTCTATAACAGTTACCATTCCTAGAATATTTTTGAATTGTTTGTGTTTTAGATATCGGCAATATCGGAAATCTTGCTTTTATTTCATCAGTTGCTATAAGATCTGATAATTCAGCTTCCTGTTTTTGCTCATTTTCATTTGATTACATTTTTATATTGTTCTTCAAAACTCAGTAAAATATCAGAAAGTTCTACAGAATAACTTCCACGAAATGTAAAGAATTCAAATAGCACACGACTGAATTGGAAATATACAAAGTTTTTCAATATGAAAATCAAATATAAATCTATATTCAATGAAAACTTTCTAAGTATACCCAAACTTCTCCACTTTATGAAGCCGTGCCAATAAAATATCAACAATTTAATATAGTCTTCACTGAGATAATATTTCACCAGTCACTTATTATACAAGATGCGATAAAATTCCCTCACTTTATGGCGGTGTCAGAAAACATTTACATTCGGAAGAAATTCTCTTCAAAGCTCGTGAAGCTACAAATAATTTTTTTCTATGTAGCGTGGACCATAGATAAGTCTCGCCGAACACACAGTATCATCCGCCTGTTGACATATCCTGCATAGAGGTATGTCCACTATTATGGAGGTGTTTCCTTAGTTGACAGTGGCCAGTCAGAAATCCTACTGTTGAGGGTAGGTTTTTCCTGGTCATCGCCAGATATTTCTTCGGCGCCAGCGTCCCAGGGTCGCCCAAGGTATTCCTGACAAGATTGCATCCTTTGATTACATCCCATCTCTTTAGGGACTGAGCATGGGTGTGACGTTTGGCTAGTTCCGCAATTGTCGAATTCATCAGGTCGTAGGTGCCACTGGGTCCTAATATTCTTAGTCCAGGCGCTTCCTTGGCTAAAGAGTCGGCAATGCGATTACCTTTACTCCTGCTGTGTCCTTTAACCCATCTCGAATAATGTTATTATCTACCGAGGCTTTGGCTAAATTTTGGTGGCACTCTAGTACTAGCCCTGAGGTAACACGTTTTCTGTTCAAGGCTAATAGAGCTTGTCTGCTGTCAGTGCAGATTGTTATGTTTTTGCCAGAAATTCCTTTCCTGGTTATTTCTTTTGTGGTGATTTAGATATCAGCCAATTATGTTTAAACCACGCTGGTGTTTTTTCCCATTCCCCACTTAATCTTTAGGCTTAGTGATCTGAAGTAGACTCCACATCCTGAGCCTTCTTTGGTTTTTGAGCCGTCTGTATATATGCGTAGTGCATTTGTAACATCTGAGTCTGTGTTCTGTTTTATTTGTATTTTGTAGGGTTTATCAAACACAAACCTGGGTCCAATTGCATCACTGGTTGCCTGTAGCAGAGGCTGCGCAGTAAGCGCAAGACTAAGTCTCAATTGACCCATTCGTACTTCGAGGTTTACACCAACCGTGAGCAATCGTAACATGGCCATTAACGCAACCTCCTTAACGTATAGGTCCAGAGAGCTCAGACTAGTAATTAATTCCATTGCCGCGGTTGGTGTTGTTTTCATAGCCCTTGTGATTTTTAAACAAGCCAGTCGCTGTATTTGATATAATTTTTGGATGGCCGTTCCTTGTAGAACTTTCGGTCCCCATGCAATGGCTCCGTATGTTAACAAAGGTCTTATTATTGCAGTGTAGATCTAGATGACCACACAGGGTGTGGAGCATATGACTCTGTGAGTGTCCCACTGTCCTCCGACATTGCTCATAAGCCATATGTGCTCTTTTTTGCTTTACTCTGTAGGTGAGAGTTCGATGTTAGCTTCCTGTAAAGGATAGTACAAGGTATTTCACCTCTTCAGACCATAGATAGAGTGGTCTAATAAGTAATCCTCTGCCATAGTCTCCCCAATATGACTGAGTAGAGAATCTCTTAGAAAAATGTTCTGTTATTAACAATTTATTCATCCTCTTAGCGAATTACTGCTCGCCGTATGATTAGACATTTCAGTTGGTAGCGCATTTCCTATTCTGGATGATGATTTGACGAAAAACACTAGGAAAATGGTATCAAAATGAAAAATGAGCAACTACATTCATCCGTAGATAACTTTATCATAACGTTTCAAACAGTCCCTGTATAACTACGTTATAATCACTACACCTTTGTTGACAATATTTCAGTTATCGGATCAACATTACCTGGTTGAGACATTTTCTTTACGTGAATATATGCCGCAAAATGAGGCTACGTTTGATTATTATTCATCCAATGATCTACTCTACCCGGTCCAATTTTCCGTTTTGAACTCTTGAAAGCAGTGCAAATATTTACCAAGGTTGGTATGTTCAGAAGTAAAATTCAACAGTGTTGATGTAAACTAAAAACATAAAAAATGGTGGTTTACTTTCATTTCTGAAAAAATTGTATTAAAATTCACTTGAGAATTCAACGTGAGATGCTGACGACAGGCCTGACCATTGTTCAGATGATAGCCGGTTGGTTAGAGAGTCAGATTCATAAAACCTCTGTTATTCTGAAAGTTGGTTCGAGTCCAACTTTGAGGCGATGAGTGTTCACTGAGTATCGTGCAGCCGTGTACGTTGAAAATTGAGATCTCGTTAATCTTCGGCTCACAAAAGTATATAGTTTAGAGGTTGTCGTCTGAACGGTAACGACAGTTAGTTAATCGAAACCACATTTTAAAATAAAGCGCTACATAAAATTGAATGAAGTGTAATCAATTATTTCATAGATATCGTTTTTGTCTCAGAACAAGAAGTATTTTTTCTAATACTTCGATCAAATAAATTGGCGCCCAACGTGGGGCTTTCAAAATGTAAGATAATGATGAAATTTCCCAGCAAAACATGATAGATTTTCTCCCATCCATTGGAGGATTTTCAGGAAACCGGGAAAATAAACAAATGCGATCATTACAATTCCTTAATGGAATGAATAATAGATTATTTATGAAAATTTAAAAAAAGAAAGATGGAATAAACTATGGAACAACGATAAGTCAACTTGAATTATATGATTTGAGGAAATAAAGACTAGAGAAAGAAAAAACTCGATATGATTGGAACAAAAAAGACAACAAGAACTGATAAGATTCAAAAAATAAAAAAAAACAAAGAAGAAAACGATAGAAAAAATACGAATGAAGAAATTGAAGACGGCAACTATCTTGGCCAGATAAGACTGTCATTCTCATTTCTGAGAATGAGTTCTGTGAGAACAGATTATTATGCATTTTTTTATCAAGTCATTAAATAGTTCAGGATGTTTTTGGTGGAGTACTAGAAAACCTAGCAATAGACCTAACCATATTTTCTCAATTGGAAGCACGGTTACAGTATTAACATCATTGACCTCAGACTACTCACTGTCTTAGTATTCAAAGAATTGATTTCCAATGGTAGATGTGAACAAGCTTAAAGTATAAAATTAAAACATGTCAAAATCCACTATTTCGATACATTGAAAGCTCAGCAATTTCAAGTAGTACCTCCCTCCATGAAGTTGACTTTTCTTCATTATATACGTCTTTTGAAATTGTTATTCAAGTGAACTATCTGAAGACAATACACGATGCCGTGAAGTAAACTGCCGAATATTCTCGAATGCAGACCGGACATATCCTTAGACCCTAGCACGTTCTTCATGTCAACTGTTATTTCAGAAAGAACCAGAGTCCGGCTAGTCATTATCTCTTGTTCTCAACAATAAAATGAAACATAATCGAACTAATACAAATAAGTATTCAGCGGACCAGTCTCGGGGAGAGATCATCGACATCATCAGCCTGTTGTCGGTCGACAGACAGATGTGAAACCACCTGCCCAGCAACAAACAGCTGGCCGCGTTAAATATACTCGTATACCCTTAGTGGTAGGAGTTTTTTTTTTATTTTTTATCCTCTCACCGACTGAAACAGACCGCTCTTTCAATAACCTCGATTCGAGCCTAAGGGGAGAGCCGAGTTAAGGGGGGAAAGGGTTCATTAATGTTCCAGTAAAAACCATGAGAGATTCAGGAATTTCTGAAGCTTCGACGTTCTTTGAGGAACCTCAAGAGTCATTTGACAGGTTGGAAAGTTGAAGGAATCCTAATCGACACAATATAGAGGGTGGGCCATCGGAAACTTGACATGGAGGTTTTGGGTACTAATCTTGCAAATCCGAAAAAACACTCAGACAGGTCGATTTTTATTGGGGGGGGGGACAGTTTTTCCCCATATACAGCATCGTCTAATCAACCCCGGAGCAGGGGAGTGAACAACCCTTGGAATTTTATTAGGGAATAGGGGGCGACTCGCACATCGTTTGAAAGATCTTAGAATTCTCTAAACAATGATGTACATTTTTTTAATTTGGACGTATTTAAAAGAGTTCTTTTCGTTAATTAACTTTTTCAATATTGTTAACAGCAACAAATTGTTGTACGCCACTGCTCAGTTGGAATGTATTTGGAACTCTTTCATTTATTTCTTACGCTACTTTTTTGTTAATTTTTTAGTTCTTCTCTGATAAGAGGACTATTACAATTGAGAATTGGTTAAAAATGCTGTTTCTATTTCTCATTTTTATATTAAAAGTCATATCTACATTATTATTTGTAGTGAATGTCGTAAAGTGTTGCTAAAGAAACAATGGTTTACACAACTGCAGACAGGGTTGAGTTGATTGAACTGTACTATGGAAATAGACGTTGTTTAGAGAATTTCAAGATCTTTCAAACGATGTGCGACTCGCCCCCAGTTCCGTATTAAAATTCCAAGGGTTGCTCATCTCTCTGCTCCGGGGTTGAAGTGACGATGCTGTGAATGGGAAAAAATTGTCCCCTTCCAAATAAAAATCGACCTGTCTGAGTTTTTTTATGTTTTTGTAAGATTAGTACCCAAAACCTCCATGTCAAGTTTTCGATGACCCACCCTGTATTACTTTTATTCGACATCCAGAATATGTAACTGTATCACAGAAATGACATCAATCCAGTGCAATAACCACTCATGAATTATATTTCTTTCGAGTTCAAGGATCGTTATTTATTGATATAAACAGGGAGAATTTTTTTAAAGGTATATTTGCTTTCATCTCAAGATAATTTATGTAACCGACGAAAAACTCCTGAATCTTTTATTCGATCCTAATCCAGACTCCAGAGTAATGTTCGGAGATCATTGGACGTTCTAATCTGTTTTTGTTACAAAAGAAAAATAGAGCATTTTCTTTTTTGCACGGAATTCCATAATAATGGACGAATTCCTTTGTATTGATTGCTATTTTCTGATATCTTCTATAAGGAACTTTTTTCTCCAAAAATTCAATCACCAACAAGCTGTCTCCTTGAAACCCTAGATGTTTAATGAACAGGGGAATTAGGAACGCAAAGGACAACGACCTCTAGTAGGATAAAGACGAGTGACATTTGATATTTCGGTACCTCTACTCTTTGTTCACAACCTAAATATTTATAGTTGCCGGCAAGATGAGTACCACCATAAATATATTATCTAGACGATGCTCACGAGGAAACGGCTCACATAGACGCATGTGGCCCGAAAGTAACTCTCAATATTAATGAATTGCCTCCAGACAGGTATACAGAGTGAAACTTAAGTTGAATGAGGTGAGAAAAATAATCTCCTGTATGGTCCAGACGAAAATGACCATCGTCTATGAAAAAACTGTAAAAAAAGGCCTTCAGTTCTTTTGCATCTCCATAGTTAGATTAGATTTCTTGGTTTTTCTGGTGACCTTACAGTCCACTCATAAGTAAGGTTGTGTAGAAGAGCCTCGTTTAATTTTTCGTATTTTGACTGCATTCAACTACTTCGATATTGATATCTTTCTCCATCACTTTCTATCTCACGAGTGATAACATGGATCCAGTTACATTCTATCGTTCTATCGAATGTTTCCTTTTCAATTTTTTCATCCAGAAACTATAAGACAAAATTTTCTAATAGTACAAAAATGTTTGTGAATATAAACGAGGAAATAGGCAATCGATACTCCCGGTCTTGAAACTATAGACAAACTGATGGTAGGACACCGAGAAACTGACAGAATGGCCTGTTTGCTCTCCATTATAGGACTTTGGGAAAATGAATGTACACAGCGGTCGGATTTCATTCAACAGTTGAAAATATTTATGATAAAAAATAACTCATTCTTCATTCTGGCATAACCCTTATTTTTTCAAATACCAATTGCAAGCTAGATAACATTTCTAGAAAGCAACGTGTTATTCAGAACAAGTTATTTTTGATTGTAACAAGAATTTCAGATAAAAACCAATTGAATCTCAGAAACATTAAAGTTGAGGTAAATCAAATTCTTTAAACATAATATTATTATTTTAATGAAACGCAGTTGATTTACTTTTTTATCTGTAACAGTTGCATATATAACACGATATAACATATATGTTTGTAACAAAACTTGGTAAATATTTATAGAATGACGTGGGATTCATACGATATTCAATATTTTGATGAGCTCATAAACACCTTGTTTAAGCAAAGCAAAGTTGCTGTCATCAAGAAACTAACAACATTGCAAAATTGAAAAATGCAGTTTCAAAAAGCAGTTATTTCTCAAAGAACATGCTCACGAATGAATTCTTTAAAAAATTAAGTTTATTCTAAGCTTTTTCAAATTCTAAAATCCGGCTCGGAGGACCAGAATATTCTTCGGGTACTTTTCTCGGCATTTTTCACTGAAAATTTTGATAAACATTTAGCACCAATACAAAAATATTACCCTTCATATAAAATGAAAACAAAATGAAAAGACTGAATGAACAACAAACATATAGGGGTGTATGAGAACATAGACTTTTACGGCCGGAGTCATGATTAAAGAGAGAGCCAAATCCGGACTGATAAGCTGTGATCTAACTTACTCTACAGGGGTGTTTTAAAACATAAAAAATGAAGTGTGGTTTGTTCATATCTTTTTATTAATTTTCGTACAATATATCGAATCAATGTTGAGTATATAAAATCCGTGCTATTCGATAAAAGGGCGTTTGAATCCACACTCTGTTGTTTAGTCATGCTGTGTGTTGCAGGGGTCATGTTGAATGTCATGAGAAATTCAAAAACGATCCCTTCTAATGTAAAAGTCTTGCAATTTTTTGTAATCACAGAAAAACACCAGCAATACCTTTGAATGCGAAGGGAGAAATAGAAATATGTTGTTCCGAGAATTTTCCAATCAAATTGATCATATGTAGTACATAGAACTTTTTCTACTAGGACGATAGCTGTTTGGCGAGAAAACCTATTCTGAAAACAGGTTTTTAATTGTTTTGAGAAAATTTTTATATGTTTCAGTATCGAAACACATTCACCACTTGTCAATACAGATACATTTCTTTTTAATCAATGTATCAAGTATTTCCTTTTGCTCATCAAATTTGAGTTACAATTTCATTTAAACATTGTTTGTATCTACTCTTTCCTTATGTTGTTATTCGTTGCTTCTTATCTGGACAACATAATCAACAATATTTTTCAAGCTTCCCAATATTACTACATTTTCAAAAATTATTTGGAATTCCATGCCACAACTGTATAGAATACGTGCTTGCATGAAATCAACTTTTTCTTTTTCATCATTTTCAATCTTCTTCCTCTTCTAATTGAGTCATGGCTACCAATGAAAATCTAACCGACTGCGCCAAAAATTTATTCACGAACTTTTAATAAAATGTATTTGTTCTAGCACCTACATAGATATACTCCAACCAACAAATATAAATAACAATGCTTATAAATATTGAATGAAGTTGTTGTGATAAAATGTACCATTTTATTTTCGCCAGGTTTGACTTCGAAAATTAAAATTTCGGCAATGTATCTTCATTGAACCAGACCTCGAAAGGCTGATTAACATGTTAACGACATTCGCGGAAGGTATATTTTTAGTACCGCGACCCCGATGTTCAGTGGCGCACACCAAGGTCTGACTTGACGGATGGTTCACACCAAAAACAACTCATCTGGACATGTATTGGGCATAACCAAGAACGAGGTCCTGGGTGTAGAATTCCGCACAAATGGTCGATAGATCGACGTGACCTAGTCACCGAAGTATTCATCTTGAAACTTTGAATATTGGAAAAACCGCATATACCCTCTACTTGCAGCTTGTCTCTGACTTTTGTTGTTACTCATACTACTGCATATAAGTTTGTATTGATACAACTATTTGAAAAAGTATGACTAAATCATTAAAACTGTTTGGTTCTTTATTGAATTAGACAAAACCTTAGTAGAATATCCATTGATACTTTCTCTCAAAATAATCATGTCTTCATCCTATCAGATGCTTTTGGCTTAGTTATGGGCTGTCTTGATTTAACATATATTTGTAGTAGTTCATTAAACAACTGATTAAAATATTATCAACCCTACATCCATTCTTCTATAACCATCCCGTTGAATGCGTCTTGGTACTAATATTATCATTCTCATCAGGCCACCATTTTGAGTCGGTTTCAAAGCTGTTAATATATCCACACATGTATTTAAAATTACAACAAAATTTATGACTCGGCCATTTTCCCAAAATAAATTCGATAGACCAGGTATCGAAACAATTTTAGTTTCAAGGTAAAAGTTCAGCCCCAATATTCCTTGGCTTACCTCTCGAAACTTTTTGAAGCTAAATGTACAGAGACCTGGCCATTTGTGGACAGGTAGAATTTAGAATAACGCATCATCAAAATGCTATTTTAATTTGATCTGCAAGAGTAGGTTGTTTTCAGAAGGATTTTTAAGCGCAGAGTCATTTGAAGAAAAAACAGATCAGAAACATTTATTTAAGTTTCAAGTAATAATTACAATACATTTGTGTAGGTGTGTTTGTGTGGGGCCCTGCTATAGGCTTATGCCTCTTCAGGATTATCAAGTGAAGAATTTTGGAGAGGAGGTGAGGTAGACTGGATATTGACTCAGTTGAAGAGTTCATGTAAATCTATCTTGACTACAACATCAAATAGGAGGTGTAAAAATCAAAAATTTACTGCAAATGGTCTAGCTACTAGTAATTTTATAGAGGTGGACGAGTTTGCTGCCGCCATAAAAACAATATTTTGTCTACATCACAAAATATAAAGGAGTGTGTATGTTTCTGAACTAACTTTATCAAAAAGGAAAATGATGTAGTTGAAGAACGTTTTGGGTCGATAAAATGTGAGGTAGTGTCCTTGGTCTCTTTCTTTTGTTAGAAACTTTACAGATATGAATTGCGCAATCGTTTTCATACAAATACTTATACACTGTGTCCGTAAAGTATGGAACAAATTCATTTTTAGCTAAACAGGTCATTTTAAGAAATAATCCTGAAACACGTCGTTTCACAGGGTGAATTACGTTCGAGTAATGAAGTCACGGTCATTTTTTTAAATGAAACACCCCCATTTTGTCTCAATTTTC